>JAABKK020060790.1:0-17250 GCA_011634745.2 Catotricha subobsoleta
TCCGAATTTCCTGAAATTGATAGGGGGCATTCTCTGAAGGACTTTTAATACTCGCCATTCTTCAAAAGTTAGACTCACGAAAAAATGTGGAAATTTAGTACCCCAACCCCACCCCTTTCCTACAGAACCCCCCCAATCCCCATACAGGCCGATCCATTTTAACCCCCTGATAAATAGTCCAGAATATTGTGCCCCTAGCTCTTACCGTTTCGCGAAGCTTTCACTTTAAAAATAAGGTTTGTGTCTTTGATTGGAGGCTGCGAGCTTTGGAGGCTAACTTCACAATTGTGAAAAAAAAGGTTATCATTTATAATTAATCTTTTCCATATAAGTATAACTCTATTAGAACTTTATTAAGAAATAAAACTAAGTGTGAATTCACAGCAACTAAAAATGATGTAGTGTTACAACGATTTTGACATCTCAACTTGAAAGCTCGGTGTCAAAATGCAAAATTCGCTTCTCCGATTGGACAATCGACTAAAGCTTTCAAGTTGAGATGTCAAAAGCACTGTAACAATACATCATTTTTAGTTGCCGTGAATTGAGACTAACATCTCAAGACTGAAGACTCTGATAAGCATATTTCATAACAGCTTTATACTGTATTTAGTCAATTAACCAACCAAAAGTACCTCTAATAATAAACTGTATATAAGATACAAAAATGCCTATTGGACTTATAAAGCTTTCCATTATACACAATTTCTTAATTATTTTATATTCATTAAGCCTTCGTTGCATTGCCTTCAGTTAAACAATAATAAATATTTTACACTTGAAAAAAAACAATATTAATCAAAATTAAATACTTCTTCGTTTCATAGATTTTTTTTAGAAAAAAAAAATTATTTACAATCTTTTCGGTTAATAAAAGAAACATTTCGAAATATTTTTATTGAAATTAAAATTAATAATTGCGGTATATAAAATATTTACTTACAACTTTTTGACTTGTTTTTAATTGTATTCATATGATTTCAAATAACACTTTAATAATAATATATAAAGATCACGGTAAAATATAAATGGAAAGCAAATTCGAATGAAATGTATAATTAATTTAATTGCCCTTTAAAAGAAAAAAAAAGAAATATTCAAAGTTCGCATTAAGAAAAAAAAAAAGAGTCGATTTTAAATTGTTCCAATTTTCTTTTCTTAATTCAACTCGCCATTGCATCGCAAGTCGCAACTATATGCTTTTTTCCATATGCAAATGAAATTAAATCGATGTCCCAATTGCGATTGCATAAGGCTAAAGCCCAATTAAATAATAATGTTTAAACTTCTGCAATTATATTCGTGCAAGAAAAAAAAAGAGAAAAAAAAATAAGGAAAGAGGAAAAGAACTCATTACATATGAAATTATTGAATGCTCTATAATTTAAGTAATTTGTGATGGTTTTCGGTGAAACAAATTTAATTTTGTATTGTGCACATCAAAAAATGTGAATAAATTAAATAAAACACAATAACCAATAATATTTTAAACAGTGCTGGGTTATTGACTTGGGTATAGATCGTGATCTCATTTATAAATGATCTAATAATAGATCAGATCGAGATATACATCCAGCAGCGCTGTATCCAGAATGGATTTCGAGCGCTGGCACTGTCTCAATCCGCCACGAAATAGTGAAACGTAATACATATCAAATTAATTGAATAGAGGCGCTGCAGAAGATTATTTTTTTTCAAGCGTTCTAATTCGTTTTAGTTTCGGTGTGCGAATTACTATTTCGGTGTACGAAATAGAAATTTAAGAGCTGGCATTGCCTCGTTGCACTAACCTGGATACAGCGCTGACATCCAGATCGTTTTGATAATAATTTACCTGATCTATTTTGGGTAAATCAGTTTCTTAAAAACAAATAAAATTAATAAAAATATATTTAAAATATTAATTTAATAACTTAAAATATTAAAATTTTATAAAGAGCACAACAAATATTACCAGTATGTATTCTGATGTATCTCAATGATAATTTTACTTCATTTTTGAAAACAATCGAGTATTGATTTGCCCCTATTATTTTTCTAACAAATATGATGTGTACCAATCCATTGGCAGCTTGTTTTTTATATTCTATTATATATATCACTTTAATATGATCTGACCTATGATCTAAAAATGATCTGCAGATCATGACCTCCCTAGTGAAAAAAAAGTTATCATACCCTGGAATGCGGTATACCATAAAAAGAAATGAGATGGTATATTTTGAAACATTCATACCATAATTTATACCTAGATGTGACATGGAATTTTTAATGCCATAATTAGGTATAACTTATGGTATGAATGTTCAAAAATATACCATCTCATACCTTTTTATGGTATGAATTTCATACCATTCCATGGTATGACAACTTTTTTTTGCACAAAGGCTAGATAAAGTTTTTAAAGATAAGATCATCGTTATTGACCAATGATCTGAGGAAAATTTGCAAATTATCAAAAAAATGATCTTTTAATAATATATTTTTTTCTTTACTATATACAATATTTATAGATATCTATATAAATATATAATATATATATATATATTTTTAAATTCAAACACGAAATGTAAAGTTTTTTTTTTATTCGAAATGAAATAAACGACTGGTTCCACGATTTAAAATATTCTTAAATCCACATTTAATTTAATTAAAACTCATTTTTTTTTATTAAATTTGGAGCGTTAATGTAATGTAATGTAATTTGTCTACCGTACATATTTCAATGTTATGTAATGACATGGAAAACGAGAGAACCAAACCTACAGAAAAAGAAATAATAATAATAATAATAATAACAAATCGATATCTCTCCCGGTTAAATATCTGCATAATATAACTAAAATGATACATATTAATTTTAATGACACCATTTTATTATTATAAACAATAATAAAAAAAAAAAATAAGAACTTTAATGTAACTACTGAACTACACACTTAAAGAGAATTCAGCCATTTTATTTACATCACGATTTTTAAATATAAAAGACATATGAAAGAATGTAAATACATTTTCATAATATGCATAATATGCATATTATTATTTATTGAATAAATTGCGCTTATTAGCGTTATAAATGGTATATATTATATATATACCTATATGTAAAAGTTTTCAAATGCAGAAACAAAAGTATAATCGTCATCATTTTCATAAAAATGTATATTATTATTGGTCAATTTCATTCAAATTTGTAATGCAATGATGTGATGAATGTAACGTTAAAATTTCGTATGCTTATTCGGGAATGTTATAAACAGGAATTTGTATCTCAATTTTGCAAAATTAAATTAGTGTGTTCGAGAGAGTCATCTACAGTTGCTATTTGACTTCAGCATGAAAATTAATAATCCTTCTTTATATAAGTTAAAGCATATCCTATTTTTTTATTGTCGTCACATTTCTGCTAATCTTGTTTTCGGAATATGAATCAGCTAATCCATTTACGAATAATGTTTGTTCAAGGTGAAGAACATTTACAACCAACCGCAAAATACTCTATTTTGAAGTTGAAGTTGATACGTATATTCATCAGAGTGTCTATTCGGAAAGTTCTCTCTTGTTTTATAGATTTACAAATAGAAATAATAACGCCGCCAAGTATTTTAATATTTACCGATTCTATCTATTACAACACCAAGTTTATCTTTTAAAAATTGACCTGATGATTATATCAGTTGCGATTTCAGTATTTTCCCCAGCCTTTTCTAAATGAGGTCGACCAGATGTGGCCTGGCATAACATCTTTAGATTGACCTAATTCATCGCCAACCCAGTAGACAGCTTGACGAATGGGGGTTATCTGACATAGCCGGTTAGCACCGTTAGTATGAGAACCCCTATACTTAATTATAAATCCTACAACAGGCCAATGAATGAGAGGATAATCTCTTGATTTAAGATTCGCTACAATTAATTTTAATGGAAAAGTAGAAATGGTCCAAGTAACAAAATCTAAAAACTATTTCTAACTGAATCGTTCTTATACCAATATTTTTTTTAGATAACTACAAATCAAAATGAAAATCGTCCTTCAGTTATTCTTTACGAAATAGCCATAAATAAATCATTAAATTGTAAATTTATTTCTTTTATTTTTATTATTCACATTATTTTTCAGTTGGTTTCAATTTGCCAGTAACAGTTTTCATTCATTTCAATTAAATTCAACACCGAAAGCTAATTTACTTAAAATATGCTGGCTTCCTATTAATAATTTAAAGAATTTGTTTATATTTAAAGTATTTCTTTTTATCGTTTTTTTGTAAAGTAAGTACTTAGTTTTCATGATGAAAAATAACCGCAGCATAAATGGCTAAGAGTCACACATAACATAAGCAAAAGCATATATTAAATGTGTGTATCACCAGTTTAGTTAACTCGCGTAAAAAGAAATCGCGTGTATTTTAACATATATACGTCTTTTTTTTTGTGCATATCTTATAATATGGAATAATATTTCTGCCGCCATTTGTATTTGATTGTAAAACTCCGCCCATTTAACACACTAAACAAAAAACAAAAAAAAAAAAAAAAACTATATTCATTTGTTATTTAGGTTGCTTTTGTATAATGCAACCTGTCTTAACTTCTTCACCATAAAATATAATGAACATAAAAACAAAATTAAGCAAAAAAGAAAAAGAAAAGAAGAAATATAAGTGCTCTTGTTGAATTATTTAAATTTTAAACAGAAACTAAAATATCAACCGGAATATTCTATATGTTTGAATGTTGGCTGTTTTCGAATACAGTTTTTTAAAGAAAAAAAAAATTCAGCCAATTTTTCGTTCGCTGGCAAATAATTACTTTAATTGGATGAAAATTGGCAAAAATTGGTCTCTTAAAATCAGTTAAATTTCGTAGAATTATAATTTTAAATAATATTGCGGTAAAATAAATATATGAAAACTGAGTTTATATTGGTAAATATTTTTTTTCTTTCTGCACATATTAAATGATATACTTTTTGTGTTTGTTTACGAGTACTTTGGTCATCGCACTCATCACTTAAATTACCGCATTGTGACTTACAAAAATTTCATTTTCTTTCATTACGGATTTTCGAATGACAATTGCAGGAAAAATTGTTAATTAATTATTAAATAATAATATAATACCTCTAATCATACTTATACACGTCCACGTCCCCCTCTGGTCAATTTGATGGTTTCTCGCACATAACTTATACATAAAAGAATGTAATTTTTGACGAAATTTTACCTTAGTTTTGACTGACACTGAAAAAAAAATGTCTTTGGTTTCCCAACATTTTCAAGCGTTTAAAAGTGTCTGTCACGAACTGAGTTTGGAGGTTTTAAACGCTTATATATCACATATTGTATGGAGAAAAATATCTTCTCCAAATATAAATAAATGTTGATCATAGTTCATTTTAACCTTAGAACTTAGTATATACTAGTTTTTGTTTATAAATCATAGAAGCAATTACACTTTTTCTCTTTGTGCTTAAAAAAAAATCTGATTAAAATCAAATTATATTCTGTAAAATTCTATATTTACTTATTAATTTCCCTTATGAGTAATCAGCGCAAAGCTGGAATAGTGTCCGCTGATTTTAGCGCATTTTTCTTATGCAGATGATTATTTTCAAACGAAAATAGGCTCATTGATTTTGTGTCTACATTGTAATTATCCAAAATAAATACAGAATGAAATTGCATAAAAATATAAATATGTTATACGAATTAAATCTTAACCCACCGCACCAACCATTATATTACTCAATTATCACATTTTAAAATAAAGTTAAGAATATATGTTTAGATTTAAGTACTCTCAATTTACCAACAATATGCATAATATAAAGAAAAATTGTGTAATTATTTTTTTTATTATTATGATAAATTATTTTAAAATGTGAAAATAATTCAAATTTTTATTTTGTTATGCTTAGTTAATTTTTACAAAAAATTATTATTATCTTCTTAAACAGAAATACGTTTATGGGTTATTAAACTCTACTAGAACACATATATTAAAACATGAACTTATTTTATTTTATATTTATTTATTTTTTTTTACATTCAATTACACGAACATAAATGTTATGAATGAATTGTACAATAAGTAATATTTAATCTATTCACTATCCTTGGTTTTAAATTTCACTTTTGATTTAAAGAGTTATGCAGGTATGCACATTGCACATAATTGAGTTGAAATTAAACATCAGACATAGAATTAGTGGTAAGGTCATTTCTAGTAAAATTATGTATACAATCCTCGGTCATCTTAAATACAGGGGGCAGACTAACTCAAAGATAAGTCTCCCACTTGCTCGTATAATTTTTAATGAATAGCTCTGGCCAATATAAAAAAAAAAAAACTTAACTTAACTTTTTAATTGGTATAGACAAATAGTTCTTCAGATGCTTGTATCCCGACGACATCAATAGGCTTATCATCAATTAACATGGCAGCAACTGTGACTTTAAAACTGTTCCAAATTCCAATTATTATAAATAAAGCCTCAAAAATGATAAAAACCAAAAGTCTGACCCGCATTTCAGTGGCAGCTTAGGTCACTAGCCTGCATTAGTTTAATTGTATGGATATCCTCTTTAAACCTCTTCTTTCTAATTATTCAATATTTTCATTTTTGTTTATCTTTCTTCAATGTAATAATCTAGACGTTTTACGGCCTCAGAAATTATATAAAATCTATTATAATTAAATTAAACTTCAAGCTTATATACTGTTACAAACATAATACATAATGTGCTATCAAAATTTATTTCCTATAGAACAATGTACTCAACAGCGAGAAGAAATTTATATACGATTTCATCGATAGACGATAACTACCTGCTATACAAGAAGCTTCCTCTACGTACTTGAAACTATACATTTTTTTTTTGATTAACCTCAGATTGTCTATTGCCGTACCAACAAAGGAAGAAAAATGTAAACAGCGCATATTTCGAATATTTTTAGGATACTTACAACTAAAAGTTCTCGTACCAAACGTTAAAGACCAAACTCAATGCTTTATTATACCTTCAGACAGAAACAGGTAAAGAAATCAAGTTTCAGCTTTCCAGCTAAAACTAAAAACCTTTAATATTTCTCTTGCAGAAATAAAGCATAATGAAAGTATTCATTCACATCAAAATGATAGAAAATACAGTAAAGTATACACCTTTATAATTACCATTTTACATAATTTCTAAGAAAAAAATGTAAAATTGTCTGAACTGCAAATAATATCAAATTGAGGGTGACGAAAATTATATAATTAATTCATAAATTGCTATTTATTAAAAAAAAAAAAAAAAAAAATAATTAAAATTAAATGCGATGGCAGAAATGTCGATTGTATACGTAACAACTAACAACTAAATTATAAACAACTTATACACACTGTTCAATATATGATGAAACCAAACGAAACACAAACTTACAAAACATACATTGATGAATATCAATTATTTATAAGGTGATATTTGAATGTTGTAAGTGGTAGGTTTTGTGTTAAGTGTAGAATAAAAGTAAAGTTTTGTTAAATTATAATTAAAATTAATAAGTAACCAAAGTACAAACAAAAATAGATAATTAATAACAATTTAATTTAATAACGTAGTACATATTTGTGTAAGTTTTTTTTTTCTTCAGTTGCTTTTTTTTTTTGTCTTTAAATAAGCAAAACGTAATATAGATATGTAATCAAATGGTTGGTGCGTATATGGATTGTATTACTATATTGATCTGTTTGTCCTCTATGTTTGTTTATGAATATAAAAAACAAAAATGTATCGTTGATGAAAATATAATGAAATAATTTATGCTAAATAAAGTTTGTTTTTCATATATATTCCGATAAAATGTAATTACTGAAAAAAAGGTGGTACTTGATGATTTATTTTCTTTGTATTTAATTTTAAATGTATGAGAGACAGTTGAAAATTATATGGTTGTTCGAGTTATCAAATGCCATATTGTATCGTTTCGTTACTTGTGGGCGTTTTAATATTAGAATATTTGGAAAAACATTATATTCAATTGTGTTTTCGGGATAGCGCACAGAATTTATTTTCTTAGTAGTTAATTACTGCATTTAATAATTTCTTTTAATTTTTGAAATTCATATTTTGAAAATTTAATGAAAACATTTTTCTAATATTCTATGTAAAGTTTTTAATTTCAACATTTCTGAAATTTATGATTTTTTTTTAAAAAAAAAATCAATTATTGGCTTTGCGTTTATTTATTTATTTTTTTTTTCAATTTATTATTAGCCCACTTTTTTGACCAAGTCGATTTTTAGTAGGAGGAAAATAATCGAGCAAACAAAAGTCGCAGAATTTGTAGCAGATTTTTTTTTATTTTGTCGTTATTTGGTTTTAAATAGGTTTTACTAAAAAAAAAAAAAAAATTATAGATCGAAACTCAAACCTATCCCAATAAACATTGTGTCTAGTGTTTTTACGGTTATATCACGTTAAATTTTGAGCTTAACGTCCTAGGGAAACAGGATGTTTAGTACTGAAGTAAAACATTAGACGTATAATATATTTTATTCATTCTTGATCTTTACATTTGTTTTCGTCTATGTAACTTTAACAAGAAGAATCGTGTTTACTTTAGTAATTAAATGTATTAAAACTAAAAGTCTCTATCTTTCATATATTTAATAATAAGAAACATCATGTATTAAAAGCAATTATTTCTGGAAATTATGAACATTATGTATTTTTTTTAGGGGATATTACGGTGATTATATCACTTGGCGATATCACGGTGAATAAATAAATAGTGGTCCATAGAAAAACCATAAAGATTTGCAACTTTTTTCACTAAATTAGGCGTTACAAAAAAAAAAAAATCTGTATATGTTTGGTCAAAAAAATAAAATTACGAAACCGCATCAATGCGTCGTTATTTGGTTCAAAAACTTTTTTTTTTACCCAAAACTCTTGCGCAGCACAGAAAAATACAAAATAAAATTGTGATTTTAAGAATATGTAAAATATATTTGTTTTTTTTTTTTTTTAATTACATAAGTAACAGAACAGGTTATAAATTCTATTTGTTAATAAGAAAAAAAATATTATGAAAAACATTCTTTTTGCCACTTATTAAACCGTAATTTAAACTCTCTGGTATCCACCAACATTTTTACTACGCTCTTCTGGAGTCCTATCTGCAAATTTATTTAAGGCTATAGAAAAGGTAACTTCACCTCTTTCACGTTTAGCATTATGTTCAATGACTTCGCCTACTTTTTTCTTGAATATTTCCAATCTTTGTGAATCTTCCTCCGGCTCAAAATTTCTATTAAACTTTTCCTAAATGAAAAAAAAAAGAAATAATAATAATTTATGAGAAATTTTTCAACATAATTCATAAATTAAATTATATATTTTATATAATATATTCAATTACCTTGTACGCCACCCATAGTTCATTGACATCATCATCTGGTGATACGTGATCCAATGAAGCTAAAAATAAATAAGCAAATTTACGACTATTAGCATTTGATTTACGGTTAATCTTAGATAGATTAGATAGATAAAATTAATTTATTATTAATTCAAATTGATTCATTTTTGGAATTGTTTTTTTTTTCTATAAACAAAATTAAATGTAAACTAAAAAAAAAAAATAGATAAAGAATTTAGAAATATAAGCAAATAAAAGACAAATTTATGTTCTTAATCATTATAAATATGTAATTAGTTTTTTATTTATTTATTTATTTTTTTTCAAATATAAATAAGTAAATAAATGTTGTAATTATTTTATGAAGGCCCCCAATATATATTTTAGGTGACCGGGTTTTAATTTTTTTTTGAGTTTTCCAGATTGTACCATAATAAAAAAAATGTTTTTTTAAAAAAATAACGTAGCTAAAATTTTGAGCCGATTGGTGCATTATTGGCCCAGCGTAAAATCGACAAAGTTTTCATATTTTGATTTTTAAAAAAAAATAGTTATGCAAAATTTTTTGGTCTAATTTTTTTTTTTGCAGATCTTCACGATTTACAACTTTCTAAGCACTTTGTCATCATTCGAAAAAAAATAAAATAAGCGGCCAATTAGTTATTACACTATGCTTTATTTTTATTATACATATTAAATTCTATTCTAAATTTTAATTCTACATTTATTCTTTGTGTTTTGTTCAAAAGTGTTTAAAAATTATATTTCGAGGCCCTCTCTTTTTATTATTTTACGAGCAATAAAATACATAAATTTTCTATAAGAAAATAATCTTTCACATTTTAGAAAAATCTTCTACAAGAAAATCTATATAAATATTTTCGTAAGGTCCACACACAGTTTATTTATTACTATTCGTAAAATAAGAAAAAGTATGGGTAGGTACTATAATATATGTATAACAAAAATAAAGTAGTGTACCAATTAATTGGCAGCTTGTTTTATTTTGGTACAATCTCGAAAATTTGAAAAAAAATAAAAAACATTCACTCTAATATATTGTATTCTATTATATATATTAAATCAAACATATTTTTAATTCAAAAGAGAAAAAGTAAAAACAGAAATTTCAATTGTATCTCATTTCTTACCTTCTACTGCAAAAATAATAGCTAAAGCCACCATAATAATTAGAAAACCTTTAGCCATTTTATGTTTATTATTTTTATGAATTTTATTTATTATTATTGTTAACACGTTTGAATGCAACTAAGAATAAACATAGAGTAAGTTAAAATTGAAATTTATTCCTTTATACATTTTAATAATTTGTATTTAATTATTTGGATGCGCAAAAAAGTTTATAAATAAATTAGATTTGTTATCTTCATTTTTTATTTTTTTTACTTCATGTTTAAAAGAAAATAAAGAATTGTTTTCGCAATTTTTTTTTTTTTTTTTGACTATTGGTTTGGAATTCAGGATTGAGTGATTGGATATTGATGATAAATATGCCGAAAGACGCAGAATTTTGGTGAAAATAAATTTATTTTGGTTCTGAGCTTTTTTGTTTTTCGGTCATGAGACCCAAATTAGTGAAAAAAGTTGGAAAAAAATATTATTTCTTCATTTATTTCAAGATTAAGTGAACGAATCGCAAACCAAAACATGTAGGTAATATGTTCACGAGAGCATACTGCGTCTTTTGGTACCCATTCTTAACAAAATTGAAGTCGTGTACCAACCCATTGGGTAGCTTGTTGCTTCCATTATCTGTAAATTTTTCATTAATTAAAACCATATAATCATTCTTATTTGCACAATCATTTCGATTACTTAATCGAAATAAAAATGTAAATTAAAATGTGTCTATGGGTTCATTCTTTTGACCTTTTGTCAGATAACATACCAAATTTAGCTATTGAAATATTTGCAAAATCATTCAATTTAAATATAAAATAAATTGGGTAAATGTGAGAGAAAGGCTTCCTGTTTATTTCCAATCCATGGTTAAAACTTGTTTTATTTTTTCGTATCTATCTAATCAAAAATCCAGTATTGACCAACCGCACAAAAATAAAACTATTATTCTATGTATTTATAATTTATATCTCAATGATTGAGACTGAATCTATGAAAATAAACTGCAATGTGCTACGGTAAAACGAAAAAAGGGTCTAAAACCGAGTTTTGGCCTGAGCAAACTTTAACCACTGGAAAAAAGTTGAAATTCAGGTGAGACCAGGGTCCCAAGGTCTCATAACAAAAATTGACTTTGAACCTATTTTAGACAACCATCTTGGCCGCCTAGAACTTTGTGATGCATTAGAGAGTTGTATAGAAGAGTTTCATGATTCCAACAAACTACTGATTGGCCCAAAGATGGCGGACTGACGACTTCTAACCTTTGTGCACCTCAAGAAAGCCATATTTTTTATATTTTTTCCCTAGGACATTAAGCTCAAAAAATACCGTGACATCACCAATCAATTACCGTAAAAAATATGGAATGTATTTTTATTACTAATCAAATGTTGGTTTTTTCTGGGCAACCTAATAAATATACATTGTCACTACTTTAAATTTCAATAAGCAAGAGAGAGTAACATTGTTTTCACTATCATTTTTTTCGATAAAAATACAAATTCAGTAAAACAAAAAAACCAAAATAATAAAAAAAACAAAATAATAAAAATGATAAAAATGATATCCAGAACCATTAACAACCCAACAAATTTTTTTCGATGAAAACAAAATTTACAAAATCTCAATACGAAAATATTTCATAATTTTTATATTTTACTTGAAGCCATTTCTGCATCATCAAAATACACAGTCGACAAACTGCTGATTGGCCACTTTTCAAGAAAATAATAGCGTGCGTCGGTAATAAAATCTTATAAATAACAATCTTTAATAAAGAAAATGCATTTGCATCTGCATATTTAATATTAGCAACATATAAAATTATAAGAAAAAATGAAACTGAAAGAATGCAACTACCATAAAATACCATTAAAAAGGGAAACAACAAAAAAAAACATCATCATAATAATAACAATAATAATAGTAGTAAGTATAATTTTACAAAATTATCGTAATTACTTGAACTTGATATTAAACATAATGACAATACTTAAGTGAATCTTAACCTCTGGCTATTTTTCTTGAATATTACTTAAATCTCAATTTATGCTGCTCCGTTACTTACTCTTCCAATAATAATCTTATATATAAGAATTTCATAAATTGATAAAAACATAATCCATATCAGATTATTAGCATAGATAATATTTATATAGATATATATATATAAGTATACCTATTTATCCTTTGTCTATTTATTTGTTGTGATGCACAATAGTTATATCAAAAAATCAGCTCAAAGAGAATACATAGTTTGAATTGCTTTTAATCAATGTTCTATGTTAGCATTTTATCACTACGTTTTTATTATCATTATAATCCTAATAGAAATGTTGATCGTATAATTTGAACATACCTATAGTAACTTTTGACAGAAATCGTATGGCATATATGTCAAAAGTTACTACGATCAACATTTCTATCAGGATTATGATGATAATGGAAACGTAGGGACACTATATGTCATACAATTTCTGTCAAAAGTTACTACTATCAACATTTCTATCAGGATTATGATGATAATGAAAACGTAGTGTTATGTGTCTACTTCCTTTGTTGAAAACTTTTTGATTCAACATACTTTTAACTTTTAAGTGGTGAAATTTAAAAAAAAAATCGACTACTGAAATACTTGAACACATTCCAATTCAATTTAATTTATTCATATAAGTATTTTGTTTAACCTATTACATTTTGTGAGATATAAGTACAATTATAAATTTTTTTCAGCAACTGATATTATTATTAGTGACATATTTAAATTTATGTGAAATTTTTGAAATTATTAAAGGAAAATGAATGAATTTATGTGAAGCAAGAAATACTTGAACAAAAATCTTTATCACAATAATAAATTTCAAAATGTCTTATCAAGCGAACTGTGTATTCTGCACGTAAAAATGTTAGATTTTAATGAGACTGTGAATGTAGATAGGGGCCTTCCATAAATAACATCCAGATTTGGGTTTGAAATAAGAGGGAGGGAGGCCCCATACAACCCATTATTACGGTTTGATGGGCGTTTAGTATCCGACTCCTCCATCCATTTATCTATCCATGAAACGAACTTTTCCAGTCCTAAAAATTTGATCATTTGGTTATATCATATATTTTGAGGCATTAATATCACCTGTTATTATCATATCTATAAATATGTCTCAGAAGTTAAGATCCAATGAAGTCTTTTAACAATAATCTTTGGCCATATTATTTTGCAAATCAACTTAATGATGTCTTAAATATACAGGATTCATTCGTTTTAAATATATTAAGGTTATCATTTTAATTTGATTACGGGCTGGGGACCAAATAAATCAGATTAAGATGAAAATCAAGAAGGCCTCAAGAAAGAAATATTGAGGTTATCTTCTTGTTCTCAAAATATTTTGGAGATATATTTAGGAAATTGTAAAATATATTAAATAAAGAAAATAATTTTTGTTGGAAGCCTTTGAATTTAAAGTTTTCATAAAAATGTATCATATTATTTTTTATATATTCATTGCCATTTTTTTTTTTACCTAATTCGAAACAGAAGTGTTAAAATATCAATTAATTAAGCATGTCTTACTTAACATGCAAGACCATAGGAAGGGCTTGGGGGAAAACACTATAAGCCACATCAAGATGATTTTGAGATAAACGCATTTCAAGTTTGGTAACATCGTGAAATCGTATGAAAAAATATAAATCCTTAAAATTGAAAGTTCGATAAATTAGCGATTATTCATCAAATTGAGCTGGGCTGGACATTTCGTCAAAGATAGATTTTGAATAATTGAAATGCATAAAATCAATAACTCCATTTTCGAAAAAATGTGGCTTATAGTGTTTTTCCCCTAAGACCTACTTCTAATTATATAGATAATAAATAAATACTTACTTATTTGGTTATTACTGTATTGGTTTCATTTTTCAAAGTAAAAAATTCTTTTCGCTTCAAATATAAAAATCGTCCAATTATACTTTTATTTCATTAAGGTGCTCAAACTCATCTTTCTTGCTTAATTCTATGTAAAATGAGAGAAAATAAGTAAAATTAAAATTAATTGGTTCTGCTGTTTTTGTACCACAAACAATTTCCGCCATGGCATATTTCTAAAAACTACACGTAAATATAATAATTCTGTTAAAAGCATTCGCATGTATTCATAACATTAGTGAATTTATTTAAAAACCTTATCCTTTTTCAATTCGCACACACTTACAAAATTACATTCATCAAGTTTGTTTGAGTAAAAAAAAAGAAGCAATTTCTGTTCTTTTACTTTTTTATTATTTCATGTTGCTTAGTGTGGAAACATAGTTTCATTTCACGTAAGAACCGATTAAGTATCTGTTGCTGAATTGGCACACAAATTCAATATCAAAATATATTTAAAAGAGAAAAAAACTGTTTCCATGAATATTGTAAAACGATTTAAAATACGCGCAAATGCAGACAATTTAAAAGTTTTTCTGTTATCTGTTTCTTTAAAAAAAAATAAAATAAAAATAAATAAATAAAGGCCTTCAGGGTGCAAGACTATTACTTACTTCCATTTTCATATCCACACACTGTTATTACAAAGCGTTTTGGTATAACAAAAGCGTTTTATAATGACACGGTTCGAACGATAACAACCAGTCCACCAAAGCTCTAATTTTAGAATTAAAGAATAATTATTGAAGAATATCGACGAACGATAATATCCTTCATTTGCATGCGTTGAACAATTTATTTTTTTTATTTTTATAAAATAATAAAATGTTTATTATTTTATTTTTTTATAAAAGACTGCAGACTGTTTGGTAGATTAAAATTATTATTTATAGCAATGGTAATTCAGTCTACAAAATATAATAATTTATAATAGAGAGAACGATCGATATTATTGCAATTTATTTTATAGTAAAAAAAGCCTTTTTCTTTTTTTTAGCTTTAAGGCGTATTTTAACTGAAAATTGGATGAATGGACTGGACATAAAGTATTATTATTAAATCTATATATATATATCTAATCTTCACAGAAGAACGATCAATAAATGTAATACGTTCACTACATTGTAGTTTTTTTTTTCTTATTATCCAGATTGTAATAAGCAGATAAGTTTTCTAATTGAGTTTCTAGTTAAAACTAAACTGGTGATTTATTTGTACCTATATGTAATTCATTTTTCTCCACTAACTGTAAATTGTATGAATATTGAAGCATATAATATTGTTTTAATCAGATCAATATTGTTTTCCATTTTGTTGGAGAAGATGTAATTAAAAATCGAGAAGTCTATTTTGTCGCTATATTATTACATTTTTTCAAAATTTCTTTATTTAAACACTTGAAGTTTCCAGATTGAAATCAATCTCATTTTCAAGAATACAACTACAATAGAACACAGTTACAAAATATATATTTAATAAAAAGGTAGAGCACATTATTTTTCAAAAATTGGTTAGTTCATATTATTCCACATTAGTTGATTATCGTCTTAATTAGGCTCTGAACGTGATAATAGATGTAGGTGTGGCGAAAAGTGAATATCTATTATAATAAATGGTCAAGAATATAATTCAGCTAATGTGGAATAATACGACCTTAATCTTCATAATTATTTTTTTAATTTGTTCAATTTTAGAAATAAGTCAAATACATATTACTAAATATTAACATTTACTTGTATTTTAACGTTCAGCTTCAAAGTTTTAATAATTATTTTATTTCGTAATAATGTTTTATGGAAATTTGTAGTTTAAAAAATAAAAATTGTCCATGATTTGTCCGGGCATTTTTGACATGGACAAATTTTCGCCATGGACACTCCCATGGACATGGACATGGACACCGAAAAAAGTGTCCATGCAAACCTCTGGTACATATACATTATTGTTGAATACTAAATATTTAAAATAATCATAAATAATTAATATAAAATTGATTTTAACGAGTAAAGAATTAAGATTGGCAAATTGGTACGTATATGACAAAAATAAACAAATAAATTATTTGAATCATTAGAAAATTGGACAATATGTAAGTATTTCAAATAGCTCTGGTTGTAATAGGTTGTGAACTGTAATGCACGCTTTGGTAACTTTATGTTATCGTTATTTGAATATTGAAGTTTTGTGATTTTACCTTAAAATGTCAACCAGTGAAACTCACGAATCTCGTGTAAAGTAAGCTTTTGATAAACTTAATCTCGATTAAACTTTAAATTATTAATTTCTCGCCATATTAAATATCGGTTGATAATAATTAAGATAAAATTCTGAATAAATATTTAAGGCGCTGTTCATATATTACGTAATGCTCTAATGGGGGGAGGGGGCTCGTTAAAGTGTTACGCCGAGTTATGCTGGGGTGGGGGGAGTGTTTGTCGATGTCACATAACAGATTTTTTTTTTAAATTTTACTTCAATAATTTAAGAATTTTGACATTCTGGTACGTAACTACCAGGGGGGAGCTCTGGAATTTCTGATGGGTTCCACAAAAAAGTAGAATTTTGTTGAACGCTGAATAGCTAGTATTTTATCATAGAGTAGACGAACCTACAAATGTACATAATTAAATAATTTTCAATTGTTTTTCTTGTCTATCCTGGTTTCTAATGAGTAATGAACTATATTAATTACGGTAAACATAACTATTATGTACAGTTGAAATATTATATAGATTCAATTTCTGCTCATATTTTGACCTTGTTGACGTTTAGTG
>JAABKK020060801.1:0-32439 GCA_011634745.2 Catotricha subobsoleta
TCAGATTTTTTTTTTAAAGCGAGGTCATATTAACCTAAAAAAGACATACGTTAGACTTATTTCCTACTTCTTTTTTTAAAATATGTGGTTTCATTTTTAGTCGGTAATATTACCGACAGTATCCATCTATGCATTTCAATATCTTTGTGGTAGAATCGTAGCCTATTGGATGTATATATAAAAGGCTGCCATTAATTCCTTCCTATCAAAGGTTAGCAAAGGTTATTTTTTGAAAAAGGCATAATGTTATTCTGAGGTGGCAAAGATCGTTTAAAAGCAAGTAGTTTTTAATTTTTTTTTGAAAAAGGAATAAGGTTATTTTGAGGTGGCATAAATTCCGCGTGGGTCGATAAACCCCGGATGTGCCCCGGGATGTTATGGCCGGTCACCGATTTTTTTTTTTATAGAAGAGGCATTAGTTATGAAATGATAGCAAAAATAACTTACAAAAAGTACGATAATGGATGTTACAAACACAGAATACGAGGTATAGAGCTTTCTGGACGTCCTGCTGCAGCATTATCCATTTTGAGGCAGTTATATAGCAATTTTTTTCTTTCTTTGTATTAGTTTTCTTTTTATAATTTCATTATTATTTTATAATAGCTATTAATAAACATGAAATAATTTTTTTTTTTTATTTAATTTTTATAAATGTACATTGTACATAATAAATAAGTTTCTGGACTTTACCAATTCTATCAATTCTATCGGGACTTTAGCAATTCTTTCGGGATTTTAGCTAAACATCTTTTGAGATTTTTTAGTATTTCTCTCGGCATTTTAGCTAAATATCTTTCGGGAATTTAGCATTTCTTTCGGGGTTTTAGCATTTCTTTCGAGATTTTAGTATTTCTTTCATTATTTTCGTTAAATATCTTTCGGGACTTTAGCATTTCTTTTGGGACCATTATATTAATCCCTAAACGAGTAGACGTACAGAAAAAATTTCCATTATCGACCTCCATTTATTTTTAGAGATGCAACAATGCAAAATTGTTATTTGCAAAAAATGTGTACTAAAACTTTTTAAGGGGGTGTTGGAAGGGGGCATAATTTAGGGACAAGTGATGCATCTTTAGATATAAATGGGGGTCGATAATGGTATTGTTCTCTGTAGTCGTTTAGCCGTCATTAGTGAATATAAATATGGCATGCCATAAATATGGAATAAAAAACATGGTTTGCTTATGACCACACTCCATACACTCATATTACTTAAAATCATGTTGTGCTACATCAACATTGAACTGTTTGTACAAAAATGGCAGTGGTCAGAAATTTTGTTCAACAAAATTCCTGAAATATATTTTAAAAATAAACTGAGTGCTTGCTGAGATATAATGTTTTGAAATAGATCCAAAAAGTCACATTTTCACTTTTTTTCATATTTTCAAATCGATGCTACAGCCAAACGAACAACAATCAAATCAAAAAAAAAATACGGGTGTGCTTATTTTTGATAAGCTTTCGAAAAGGTATAAAATCTTTGAAATCAAAGAGGGCCGATGTGAATTTTTCTTTTTTTGGTCGGTTTCGTATGGAATAGCTGCTTAATAGAATGTGAGACTCAAAATAGTCACAATATGATATATAAGCAACTACAGTCGGACTGTCAATTAGCCGTAACAAAATAAAATGGGAGCCATTACAAAATATAATAATAAAGATGACAACAATAATGTAATTATTTATTATCTAAAAGTGGATGTTTTTCCCGTTTACACGCATGGAATGTACATCCTACATCGTAGGATACTTTTTAGTTATACCTCAGAATAATACAAAGCGTCTCGAATATTTGCAATATTTAAGAAAATTATAAAAAAAGTAAATTTATAACATCTCACAATTGACAGGGAAAAAAAAATCAGGAAATACTATTATCATTAGGCATTCATATTCGGTCATGTAAACTGTCATAATTCTTCGGCTACAAATTATCTATATAAAGGTTACCACTATACTATATGTCAGGGCCGTACCTACTAAGAGGCTCGTGAGGGCTCAGCCAGTTCTTGAATTATTAGAGCCAGCTCTAGAAAAAGCAAAAATGGAATTTTTTTCAAGTGTTCCAACATACAGCGCGATTTTCTTCGCGGTTTATTTGTATGAATAGTAACTTTTTATGGTCTTTCTGTGTTTTATTTCAAATTTAGATTGGCAACCACGACCAACCCATTCTGGGCGACTATAAGCAATTTAAACCTCGAATTCATAAAATATTATATCAAATATTCGAGGTTTAACCAGCTTTGTGATTTAGCGCTGGTTACGGCCCTGCTATATGTTCTATCATAATGGCATCATTAGTTGGTCATGTAAACCATCATAATTTTTCGACCCCTAAATATTTCATATTAAAGTTACCATTACACATTTGTTCCATCACAATGGCATCCGGTATGTGAGTGCCACTATAGTAATCGTACTACCACTATGCCTCTATTTTTTGCTTCTGCCACCAAACGCCTATTTGTGGCCGCCAATATACTGCAGCTACGGCACTTTTGTGTAATTTGTGCTTTTGTGCTTTTGTGTAATTTGTGCTAGTTGGGTAGTATTTTGTGAAATCCAGAGAATAAAATAAGAAATTTGGTGAACTGCATTTTGAATTATTGAGAAAGTGAAAAATGATACTATTACTCCAAATATACCGCGAAAAAAAACCGCGCTGTCCCCTAGCTGCCTTTTGAGAAAGTGAAAAAAGATACTATTTTTAAAAAAAAGACAACCACCTCAAAAAAAAGGCTTACCCTTAGCTGACTTTTAAGACAGTAAAAAAAGATACAATTTCTTCCAAAACACCGCGAAAAAATCCACGCTGTCCCCTAACTGACTTTTGAGAATGTGAAAAAAGATACTATTTTTCCAAACAACCATCGACAATTGCGATTTTGGTTTTAATTTCCAACTGCATTTTGCAAAATTCTAACTGCATTTTCGCTCGGTCCAACTGCATTTTTTCTGCCGAGCTACAGCTTATTTTAATGCCTGGTGTAATCCCGTAATGGAATGAATTACATTTTAAAATGAGTAATTAGTAATCGTGATCCAATTACATTTTCATATATTATTAATTACGTTTCTATTTTTGCTTCGATTAAATGAAGCAAATCGATTTATTGATTAAATAAAGCATTGCATTCGTGTTTTTTTTTTTACTTTTCTTTTTTGTGTGTTAGTCTAGGCGCAGGGACTCGTCTAAGGTACATTGTCAGGGTTGAAAACCTCCCCAGTCCCTCACAAATTAGATAATAATACCCCAGAAATTGAGAAAAACCCCACGGGGTAAAAATATACCCCAAAGAGTAGGTCCCTAAGAATCGAAAAGATGTTTTTTTTTTGTTCAAAAACGCATAAACTGCAAAGAAGTAGAAAAAAAAGCGTGAATCCAGCATTACAATAAATCTGAAATAAGATTCGCCGCGCATTTTATATCGTACTAGAACATCGACTCAGCTGATTTAATAATGTGCCTAGTGGTAACACTATAACGGTTTAATTGGTTGACGTAGAAAATGTGCCTGTAAGTAATTATTTAATTACTAGCGGAACGCTTAAATGGTAAGTGGGCCCCCTTGAAGATTTTCTAGGCCCCTAAACTAAAAAAAATATCCCCAGTCGAAAATCCTTAGACGAGTTTCTGTCTAGACGCTATATCTCTGCTGCAGTAAAATTGGTAATGCTGAATCATCTTCAAATAAAATAAAAGCAAGAAGATATAATATCAGTAATTAATAATTATAACATCTCAACGAAGTTCATTAGACTATTTCATAAGGAGTTAGCACCCATATTGGAAAAATTAATAATAGATATTTGTAAAGATGATACTTACATTGTTTAAATTTTCTTAAATCATTTGTAATTATAATTTTTTTTCTTCTGATGGAAATAAATAAATATATAAGAAATAATTAAAATCAAGACATTATCATGTATTAAATCAAATGACTGCAGGGAAAATTTCTAAAATTGATATAAATGCCGAATGTTAATTTAGATTGTAGTTATGCAAGTCATAGAATTTAATATCGATAATTCCAGTTTTTTTTTTGAACATCTGTTTCAATGAACATTTGTAGTAAATATGATTTCAATTTTTTTTTTTTTTTTTAAAACAACCAGTTTTTTTTTTCAATTTTTGTTTAATTAAAAGGATTTTTATTAATTTATAATAATTATTATATTTAAATGTAATTAATATTTTGTTAATATTGTAAATGCGTAGAGCAGCTATACTTTACTTAAAATCATCTCTTGTATTTTGTATATATTGATTATAATTTTAATATTAAATTTTCTTAATAAATGTTGTGTAGTTTATTTTTTAATATGAGATAAAATTTATTACCTAATCTTTAATTAATTCATATTTTGTTTTTGTGTACAATATTTATTAATATAATAATTATACAAATGTGTGCTATCATAATTTACCATACAAACTCTACTCAAAAAAAAATCAAAAAAAAAAATCAAAAAGAAAAGAAAAACAAAAAACGAAACAAACAATAAAACAATAAACAATAAACAAAAAAAAAAAAAAATTATATTATTAATTTTAATCAAAATCAAAACTAACTTTTTCCTATATATTTTTCATAAATTTTTTATTCTTCAAGATATTTTTTTTATTTTTTTTTATTACTTTAAACGTTAATTAGGTACCATCATCATATTATATGTTTTTCCCGTTCTTTATCGATTATTCTTAAATATTTTTTTTTTTATTAAATCTATTGATTTAAAAATCTGTGTTACAAAAGGAACAACAACAACAACCAAAAAAACATTATCTTTAATAATTGTGTGGTCGTGAATTTACCTAATACTTAAAATAAAAAATAATAATAATAGGAAGAAGATGACGAAATTGAAGAGCAATGAAGAAATTCAATGAATATCTACAACAACAGCAGCAACAACAACAACAACAACCACCACAACTACAACAGCAACAAAATTATAAGTATTTGTAGAGAAGATGAAACATTACAAACCAACCACAAAGTGTGGAAGCGTTGATGAATTATTTTACCAGCAAGCATCCAAACACATAAAACTATATTTTCTTAATTTTCATTTTCTTTTTTCTTTTTTTTTTTTTTTTAATACCATATTTAACAATAGAGTTAATTTTTTTTTGTTTTTTTTTTATTGAATAATTTGTTGCCCTTTTTTGTTTATTATTATTAATTATTTATATGCATGTGTTTTGTTTGTGTGGGTTGTTTAAATTCATTTATAAAACTACCTAACGCCTAATTTATTTCTATTTTAGTTTTTCTTCTTTTGTCAGTGAGAACCTAGTTTAATTTATATTTATTAAATATAAAAATTAATTATTATACCTTTTAAATATCTCTATTAATTCTATTAGTTGTTTAATATTAATTAAACTATTTAATTATATGGAAAATTCATTCAAAGTACAAAAAATAATAAAACAATTAACATTATAGGTTGCTTAGTTTGTTTGTTTGTTTGTTTGTTTTTTCAATTTTTCATTTTTTTGTTTTTTGTTTTTTTTTCTTTTCATTTTTTCTCTTATGCAATTTAAATTTAATATATTTTATTTATTTAGATTTATTTATGAGTTTCATGATATTTATATAAAAAGTCTTTAATTCACAATTTTTATCATATATTAAACTACAACACAAAACACGCTCAGCACAAAATGACGTTTTTGTTTTTTTAAATTTTAATTAAGAAATGCATTTCGAGTACACCACGTACCACACACACACACACCGTACGTACGTACGTGTGGTGAAATACCACACGTACATTTATCGATAAATATGAAACAATGAAACACAACGTCATTGGCATCATTTGGTTGTAATGATATTTCGATATCGTATACATTTCTGCTACAATAGCGCGCTGTCATCACAAAATATATACAAGAAAAACATGACAAGAAAATAATAAATATAATATTTTACGAATTAATTAATTAATTTACGGATTTATTTAAATATTTATTAGCATATTTGAACCCTAAAACAAAACCATTAAATATTTTTAAATAGTTTTTTTCATTTTGCACATTTTTGAATTAATTTAAATTAAATATACTCATTATTCATGTTATAAAAATATAATGCAATTAATATTCTAACAATTAAGTAAATTTTTTTTTTTCTCTCCCAACATTTTGTTAATACTTTTTTCTTTATTAATTAAGATCAATGCGTACTTTAATTAAATATTAAGTATTAACTTATAGTCTATAAAAGCAAACAGAATGTGACTAAACGGTTTTTTTTTTTTGTTCAATTCTGTATGATTTTTATTTAAATAAGACTTTCAGATCGCCAAATAATTGGTCACATAATAAGCTATTAGTGAACAATATTCACTAAACCATTGAAAATCAGCCAATTCAAATATAATTTTTGAGTTGAACAAAAATGTTTTGGGAAATGTTTCACTGTGTTCGAATTATGGACAAATGACACGGAAGGATAATCAATTTCAAACGATTTTTGTCATTGGCTGTTCAAATTCATTCATTTATTGTGTTCGTTTGAGGTATTTGATAATTTGTGAATTATATAATATATATGGTTTCACCTGTTTAATTCGTATTAATTTCGATCGATAGAAATCAAAATTATTAGTTTAATAAATAAAAACGAAAAAAAAACTTATTGCTTATAAATTATTGTTGTGTAACCATTTTCTGTGCGATGCTATTGTGTTGTTTGTGTATGAATGTTTGTTTGTTTGTTTTGGTTTTGGTTTTTTTATTTTTTATTTATTTGATTGAATTTTGTTGGTGTTTGCTGTTACTAAATATTGCGCTAGATAATTTATAATTATTTATTATTTCTATTAATAGTTTCAATATTTTTTTATTATAAGTATTTAATTATTATTATTCTTCTTATTTAGTTTCTTCTCTTTGTGTTATAATTAGTCATACATTATTGTTTCATAAATAATTAATTTGAATTAATAATTTTTTAAAACTATACAACAATTTATAATTATAATTATATTAGAGACAGATTTCTTTTATAAAATATTCATATTTGTTTTCATTTCTTTTTTTCTTTTCTTTTTATTTTAATTTAATTTAATTTTAATTTTAATTTTAATTCATTATTTAATTATTTATTTATTATAAAATTGTATAATTTTTTTTTTATGTAATTGCTGAGTGTTTTCGGGTTTAATGCGGTACTTTTTATTTCTCTCTATTCATATACAAATATGCATTACTTTTTAACTTTATTAATTATGTATTTTAAATTTAGTTAGTGTTTAATTACTAAAGTCATTTACTTTTAACATGAAAACGTTTAAATGTAAAAAAAAAAAAAACATTTTATGAACATTTATTTATTTACTTATTTATTTATTTATTTATTTATTTATTTTTTTGTTTCATCTGTAAAAAGGGTTTCTAATTTTTTTTTTAGCTTTTCTTTTCCTATTTTTTTTTCTTTTTCTTTTTTGTAATTAGTTCGTTTTTAGGTGTACCTTTTTCTTTATTTAATTATCATTCTAACATCGTTTACACATGTAATAATAATAATAATAATAATTAATAATTAATAATAATAATAGCAATAATAATTAGTAATAATAATATATTTAAATGTATATTAGAATTAATTCTTATTACATTAATTAATAGTAATTTTTGCTTCACAATATTTTTTTTTGTTTTTTTTTTTTATATAAATTATGTTCTGCCCTACTTATTTTGTAATAGGTATTAATTTAAGACAAAATGACAAAAAAAAAAAAACAAAAAAACCAAAAAAAAAAATACAGTAAAAATTATATTACTCGTTTTGCTTAACTCTCTCTCTCTCTGCGAAATAAATTTTCTTTTTCACTTTCTCTCCTACTTTATTTTAAAGAAAAAAAAAATGAAAAAAACCTATTTAAAATTGTATTACTTAAACTTTATTTTCGTTTTCCTTAGATGTTATTATAAAAATTAAAAAAATCAAAAAAAAAAATGTAAACTAAACCAAAGAATTTGATTAGATTGTGTAAGTTTTTTTTTTTTTTTTTTGTTTGTCGTGTGTGTGAGTGCTTAGGAACAAAATTTTCGTTGCACGCGTATTTCGAGAATTGCGGTTGAAAATAACATTAGTTTTATATGAATTATAGCGTTAAGGATGAAATGTAGGTTTTTCATTTGCATAATATTTTTTTGTTGAAAACGTCATCATAACTCAATTCAATTACAGGACAATTGTAATAAGTTAAAAACAACAACAACAACAAAGAAGAATGAAAAACAACAAAACAAATTAATATATTAATCTGCCTGCAAGCAATAGGGTGAAGAGCGTCATTATAAAACATGGCAGCCGTACGGAACAAATACGTGTCCCTTTGTGAAACTTTAGAGCATAAATCACGCTACAGGACATATTCTATCCAATAAGACGTCCCCATATCCCGCGCAATGGTGCAATTACTTAGTGTATTCTTAAAATTGACTGAAACGCGATCAATTGCATTTTTATTGAAAATAACAATTGATTGGACACAGTCATAGCTAGCAGGGCTGTTATACATATAGTTATGCAATTATGGAAACAATATGACCAGTATATGTTTGTGTGTATGTTTTTGTGTATGTGACTGAGTATATGTTGTTGGTGTGTGTACACAGTACGCATATGTCACTAAAAATGTAGCTTAAATGTATGTTTTATTTTATTTATTTATTTTATTTTATTTTTTTATTTTTTAATTAATATCAAGAACGCAATCTCTTAAAGCAATTTATATTAATTAGATTACCGCTTAGCTCATAAATCACAATTGTGGTGTAACTATATTACATTTAAATATTTTATAATTAGTTTAAAAAAAAAAAAAAAAACAGTATTTTGTTTAATAAATGATAGAAGAGTGGCTCCACTTTTATTTTAATATTTATTTTTAATTAGTTTTAAAATATTGTAATGTTTAATTTTACATATGTTTTATAGCTATTTTATTCCAAACATTTTTTTTTTTATTATTATTAAATTAAATAACGATTTTCTATGCTGGCCACACACGTTTATTAGCCAGTACCTTAGTATACGCATATATACGTCCAAAAAAGTACGTCATAATAATGATAAAAACTAGTAAATTTTTTCCTAATTCATAAAGATGGTTTTTTTTTCTTCTTCAAAAAGTCAAAAAAAAAAAAAAAAAACATTTATAAATAAGTTTTCTAATACAAAAAATAAAATAAAAAAAATATTATGAAAACGAGATAAAATCTCTTAAAATATTTTTTGTGAACTAATCAACTATTTTATAAACGAATTCAAAGATAATTTATGATTTTAAATTTACTATTTAATAATTAAGTATATAAATTTTTGTTGATTGAATGAATTTTTGTCATTTCATTATTATTATGTTTTATGTCTTAAAATTTAAGATTTTTTTTTTCTTGCAGCATTTTGAAGGCCTAAAAATGTTTTCAATACTGATGGCTCTTTAAAAACTTTGTGTCGTTCTATACTTATATAAGTTACTTTAACAATTAGGTACATTAACTATATTATTATTATTTTTTGTTTTTTTATGTCGTATGTCGATGTTTTTTTGTGTTGGGAATTATAGGATGTCTAAATGTATATGTTGTATTGTACGTGTATTAATGTAACTATAATTATGTATGAGTATGTGTGTTGTGTGTGTGTGTGTGTGTGTGCGGGTTTGTATGTAAGAAAAATGAAAAATATTTTTTTTGGGTAGAAAAGCCATTCACACACAGACAAAATCAAAAAAAAAAAATTACAATAAAAATAAAATGAAATGAAGTTTCCTATAGGACAACAAAAATAAAAAAAAAAAATAAAAATATGTATCAATTTTATTCCTAATTCTTAATTAATTTTTTTTTTTTATCAGCTAATCAGACTACTGTGACATAACATATTTAATTACTTTATTAATTTAAATGGTTTGTTGCTAAATATACTTTTAATTAATTACATTTTTAATTAATTTTTTTCTTGTTTGCTTCATTCACATCATTTTTATTATTATTACATAATATTTATTATTATTAATATAAGAGGGATAGCATAAATTACAGTAAACATTACATTGCCAAATATAAAATAGATTTACGATTGCTAATGATGAATCTCTCAATTACAGATTAATTTTGTTTTTAATTTAATTTTTTTATTTGTTTTGCTTTAGAAAAATTTGGAAAATTCATCTTGTAAATTAAAAGGACAATTAAAAATATCGTTTTTTTTTAAAATTATATTTTGTTTTTGTATAGTTTTGGTAAATTTATAATTAGTTGTTTTTTTGTTTTTTCTCTATTATTATTATTACTTTTAGAAGTACATTTTTTGTTTAACATATTTTTATTTTTTTTTATATATAATCAATATTTTATTTATTATTTATCATTAATCCATTTCTACCATAATCTAATTCAGGTATAACAAAAAAATCTATATTAAGTTAATTACGTGTGGAAATTACGAGATAAAAAATACGAAAAAAAAAAAATCGGTAAAATTTTATAAATTAATATTCTAAAATTTAAAAATTAAAAAGTTGGTAAACGCAATTTAATAGAAAAAAAAATATTATAGAAAATTGTGGCTTACATTAAAAAACACATGTGCTAAAGAAAATAATAAAATAAATAGCACATGATACTTAATTGAAATTAAATGCTATACTGTTTTATTAGCTCCAGGCTAATTGTCACAATTAATTTTATTTATTCAAATATGCTAAATGTCAAATGACACACACATTGCATGTACATTCTCTCTTCCCACTTGTTCATCATTCCACCCCCTTCAAGAATGCACACACATATTTTAGTTTTGTTTCGTTTGGTAAGTAATCGATAGATGATATAATAAATTAATGAAAACAACTCTAAAAATGCTTCGAAAGTTCACGTGCATCATTTTTTTTTTCTAGTTAATGTACGTAAATTTTCATGAAAATTATCTAATATAAAAAGAAAAAGGAAGCTTAAAAATAATTGATTCCCCAGAAATCAAGCCAAAAAAAAAAAAATGAAAAAGATCAAAAAAATAAAACAAAAATTACAATAATAAAAATGTTTGTTTATGTTAAGAATTATTCATTTTATATATATATAGATATAATTTTGAATTGCTTTTGATATATATAGTAAAAAATTTTGTCATTTTTAATATGAAATACTTAAAATATTCAATTTTACATTACAAAAATTAATTCATTTACTTTTTTAAATCTTTTTGTTTTTGTTTTCTTGTTTTACTTGTGTTTTTTTTAATAATTATTATTTAATTTAATTTAATGTTTTACTTTATTCAATATTTATAGTAATAGTATAGCTAATCCACCTTCACCGCAAAATTTAATCCTATTTATAATATTATATTTTATATATAAATATATAACACATTTATATATAATTAATATATGTTTATATACCTACTTAATGTTTTTTTTTTTTTTTTGTTACTTATTTACTTAATTAATAAAAAAAAAAAAATTATGACAAAAAAAAATGGAAAAAGAAAATAATAATGTAGAAGGAAAAATGAAGTTAAAAATATTTTTTTTTTTTTTTTTTTATAATGTGGGTTATGTTTGCTAAATGTTGACGCACAAACGACGTTGTTATAATTGTTAATTAGAATTGCTTAATTTCTCATAATGTCAGAATCGTTATGTTGATGTAATTGCTGCTTTCCATTCATTTTTATTATTTTAATATGGTTTCAAAAATTCATCTATGAAAACAAAAAGAAATAGAAAGAAAGTTTTTATTTTATTGTTTCTTATCAAAAAAAAAAATAGATTAAATGAAAATTAATATATATAGATATATATTCGAATTTGCGTATTTATCATAATTTAATTATATCTTATTTACGATATGAAAAAGGTTGATATTCTAATAAAGACATACATTTTCTTTTTCCCTTAATTTATTATAATTTTTGTTAAAAAGGGACTTCCAGTTAAATATTAAAAAAAAAAAAAACAAACAAACAAAAGGATCAAGAGAGTAATTTATATATTTTTGTTCATGTGCTAATTGCCCAGTACACTGTGACAGAAATGATCTAAGAGCTCCGCGAGAGTAGCCTATCTTTTGCAGTAGTAATTTTTATAATCAACTATCAGATGGGTATTTGAACCAATTATTTAGTTAAAGAGGATTTATATTTAGATTTACCCATCAAAAGGTAAAATTAACTATCTGGATTTGTTGGCGTTAAAACAACCCATCACGATAGTAGATTCTACACCCCTTATTAGGTAAAATGTACTATCATGTTTATAAGCGTTTTGATGATTTTGGGAATTGACACGATAAAGAATATTTTGTGATTTTTTTACGTATAACAATAATTTTTTCACACATTTATTAACTGATATTATTTTAGCTTAATGGGTTCCTGAAGTGAATTTGACTGGAAGTCCTTTTTCAAGAAGATTATAATAAAGCATAATAATGATGTAAAGAATTACATCGAAATTATTTGTTATATAATAGGCAGTTTGGGCAGAACGACGTGAACGTAGAAATTGGTGTGAGAAATGACGTAGCGTGAAAATTAGTATGCAATTTTAACTCTTACGTCATTTTTCACGCACCAATTCTTACGTTCACGTCGTTATGCCCAAACTGTCTAATATGATTAAATATAAATATAGTTAAAAATCGTTGATAAAGTTATTATTCATTAATAATTTAAAAAGGGAATAAATAATTTGGTGGCGAACACATCGAATTTGGTCAGCGCTGACTATAGAGGTTGGATGTCAATTATGATTAAATCGATTAAGTTAAAGGAAGACACCGATAAATCGAGTGTTAATAGAAATCGTAATTTTAACGATTGTTGATCTCTATCAGAGATCCACATTTATTGTAGTAAAATTAAACATATAAATAATGTAGCAATAATAATGTGTTAAACCCTAAATCATTATGGTCTGTGATATTCACGTGATCATTACCGCGAATGGCGTTCTTGTCCATTTTGCGATATAGTTCTATCACCATGTGTACATCTCATTGGGAACAGATTGAGATGGACACAAGCCGTTCTCAAATTGTATACTCATTGAAATATGTACAATGTACATTGTACATGGCAATTATCGAAACATGTCGCAAATTGGATACAAACAACGTTTGCGGCGATGATCACGTGAACATCACTGACCAAATTGTTTAATCACACGGAAATCACAACACATTTTTTAAGATAGAGATTGTTAATCAATTGTAGCGATAACTTTTAGCTGATCGATAAGTACATCAAAAAATAGATTAAAGTGCAGAAAATATTAATTCTAATTTTTGTGACAGTAAGTAAGTCAAAGTTATTATCATTAAAAAAATATCTATATCTATCCTGCATTCATAATTACATAATAATTATAATTTGAATAAGCGCATTTCGGAATTATGTATTTAACCTACCTTGCTGTTGTGGAGGATATTGTGGTTGGGTAGAACTATCATTACCATAAGCAGAACGTGGTCCGTATGATGAATTTTGATCGTTGGTGTAGTTACCTGTTCAGAAAAAAAAAAGAAATTTATTAAGCATTACATTAATGAACATAGAAAATAAAATAATAATAATTCAATTTCTTATTATTCTCTAAAAAAAAAAAAACAAAAAAATCAAATATTTATATATATTTTTATACAAAAATTAACAATAATAATAATGCGAAACGAAAAGCAACAAAATTTAATGAATGAAGTACAAAAAGCAAAGCAGCAAAACATATTATCCGGTTGCGTAGATATCACGAGCCATTTAAATAAATTTATTTGGTCATGATCACGATGCGATGGGGGGAGGGAATAAACTAATTGCCTAAAATTAAGAGATTAATAAGTCTATGAGATTTATTCAAAAACAAAATTCTAATATAAATCAATCTACCAGTTAAAAAAAAAAAAATAAAAATAAAAGTGTTATACGACGTTACACGTACGTCTGTGGCTGCGTTATTTTTATTGTATTTTTTTTTTTTTTTTTGCATAAAATGGTCTGTGTTTGTTGGAGTTGGTGCGGACAGAGGGAGTTAAGGTTGTGGGAGGCGTTAAGAATTTGCTATAAGTATTTAAATTTAAATAAAATAAGTACTAACAAAAATAAATGGGACAGTCCTCTATGTTACAAAACAATTCAAAATATCAAAAATAACAACAAAATCTAGAAAGGTTTGAGCGAATGAGATATTAAAAATTATATATATATATATTTATATAAGTTTGAGAAATTGGTGCGAAATTTATTTATTTATTTTTTTTATTTTTTTTTTGTTTTTTTGAATTGGTTTACAATTAAACAATTTAGATAAATATATAACAAAAAAGCAATTAATGAAACGTAATTAGAATGAAAAACAATTTTATTTTATTTATTTTTTTTAATAAATTTGAAATTTAATTGTTAGTTTTATTTTTTAAATATGAAGTCTCATTTTTGGCAATTTATGCAAAATACAATACAAAACACTCACCATAACCAGTTCCATAGCCGCCACTATAATCAGAACCAGTTTTGGTTGAATTGTTTGTTGGACCAGACGACGGTGGCATACCACCACTACTACTAGCTGATCCTGGTGCACCACCGCCGCCACCAGATTGTCCTCCGCGAGAGTACATATCGCCTGTAAAATTTTAACACGACATACTTAAAAATAACACAACATCTGATACGATTTTTTTTTTGTTGTTTTTCTCAACGTGTGTGTGTGTGTGTCTATGTGCGTATGTCTGAGTATTTTGTGTGTAAAATGGTTTTAGAATATTTTCAATTGCAAACTGTCGATTGCCTCATAAATATAGCAATCATTTTATCAATTTTCAAATTTTTCTATCCACACATTTAGCTATGTGTAACAATGGCGTCAGACGAATTTAAAAACAAAAAAAACCCAAAAATTATACAAAATATGGACAAATTGTAAATGCGCGCCAAACTCAAACTTTAAACTTAGGTCACACACATTGAATTGTAGCAATGCGCTTTATATGTGCCTGTGCGTATATAAAGAGGATTTCTTGCTATGTATTCTTAAACAGAGACCAAATAGAGCATATTAATGTGTTAATCGAACACACAGAAATGGCTAATCTCAATTCACATGCCTTTCAGCAACGTAATTGAATCATCAAATCCAACAAACAATAAACAGGAACTTATTTTTTTCTTCTCCTTCTTTTCAAACCATTATGTATTTTTATTTTTATTTTATTTTTGTTTTTTTGTAAATCCTACTTTGATAATTATAAGTATAATTAAATTAAAAAAAAAAAAAAAATTATGTGCGTACAAACACGACTTCATTTTTACGATGCCTATAAAAATTCATATGTAACTTATTTTTATGAGTATATATATGAAAGAACAGAAATATATATCGTTCAAATAACTTGTCTTGGATGGAATTAATTTAGTCCATTTTTTTGAAGTGGTTTATAAATCTTCAACATGTTTTGTTTCATTATATTTACGCTGCATACCAAAAAAAAAAAACAAAAAAAACATTATCTATATTTATCTTTAAACCAACAAATTACTTATATCAATAATATTGACTGAACAACAACCACAACAGTAACATATACCAACAATAATGCATTATTTTCGTTTCTTGTCATTTAACATTTAACCAATTATTATTTATTATTTATTATTTATTATTATAAATTATAATTATATGTATTATTTATTTTATTATTTTGTATTATTTAGTATTATTATTGTTTTTTTTTTGCATTCTAAATGAGAATTATGAATTATGAATAATTTAATTTCTATTTCTTTAATTTAAATATTTTGATTTTGATCTCGTTTAGTAAGTAATTAATTTATTTACTACGAAACCATATTTTCAATAATTATTTATTTATAATTTTTTTATAATTCTATTTTATTCTATTAATTAAATTATGTACAATATCAATTTTCATTAACTATATGAATAGGAATACAAAACCAAAATATGGGTATACAGACAAAACTTATAAATTACATATCATTATCAATTTTTAAAAATGTTTGTTTGTGTTTGCTTTTTGAGATTTTTTCTCCAAAAAATCTATTTTTAATTTATAATAATCAATATTTAATAATATCAATTATTAAAAGAATTTCGTCTAAGATTTAGAGAACAAAAAAAAAAAAAAAACAATGCAGTCGGATAATTTTGTATGGGATATTGTATTTTGCATATATAATTAATTATATTCGTAAATTCTTAATTTAAAATTACACATTTAATAAATTCATATATTAAAAATAAATTTAATTGTAAATTTATAAATTTCGTTTAAGAAATATTCAAAATTTACAAATTAAAATAAAAACAAAAAAAAATAAATAAAATAAAATAAATACATTACGCATAATTAGAGCGTAACCAGCGAATTTTACTTCATATTTACTATTTAGGCTACAATAATTTCATATCTTATTTACTATATAATTATTAATTTTAATTTCAATTCGAAATAAAAAAAAAAAAAAATAATAATAATTACGACAATATTTAACTTATTAATTTGGATGGAATTGAAGCAGATGAGAATCATATTTATAATAATTTCAAATAGTATTTATAATAATACAATACATATATAAGGATAATTCGGGAACATATTCAGATTTACAATAAACATTTAAGTACTAAATTATATATAAATAATTATAAATAATAATATGACAAAACAGCACCAGCAGAAATACAAAAAAAAAAAAACAAAACAAAAAAAAACGAAAATATCATCAATAATCAAACAGTACAACAACAAAAACAAAACAAATTTGATAACAGATTTCGAAAGATAATCTAAGTATTTATCGTAATAAAATATATGTGTGTGTAATAATTATATGGTAACAGAAGGAAGGAATTGTTTGTATAGGGGGGAACCAGCAATTAAAAAAAAAATATAAAGAAAGAACAAAATAAATAGAAAATAGAATTAAAAATATATACAGCTAATATAACTAATAAAAATAAAAATAAAAATATATATTTATTTATTATTATTATTATTTTAATTTATTGGTATTATATACTTACTAGTCTTAACTAATTTCAATGTCCGTAGTGATGACGAATTACGATCATCTGTCTCTGGTTTCCTTTTCAAAATTCGGTTCAAATCTTCAAAATACAACAAATATGCAAAAAAAAAAAACATTGACAAAAATATTATGTTTTTTTTTTTTTAATTAAATAGAGGAGTAGTTTGTTTGTTTGTTTGTTTGTTTGTTTAGTTTTTGTGTTTACTTTTAGCTAATTTCAAATTCTAAAGTTATTATTAAATTGAACATTTGGAAAATTAGATGGATAGACAACAAAGAAAACACTCTTTTTAAGACAGTTTTTTTTTAACCCCGTAATCATGAGATTCTTCTATTCATTCTTCAATTAACAATTTAAAACTATTAAATTCATATTATAATAGCTTAGCTGTTGGATAATCACACAATTTAATATTTTAATGTTATAAAAAACCTTCATGCAGACCAATTCTTTTGACATAACATTAACTGGTTATGGCTTTTTACAGGTCAAATAAGATAGAAAGAAAAGAAGAAAAAAAACATAGAAAGCGATACCATTTGTAGATAAAAAATACTTTACTTTGGCTGCAAACAGTTTTTGAAATGGTTATATATGTAAATTGAATAAAATAATTTAGTTAAGGAAACAGTAAATGGCAACATTGAGAATGAATTGCATGTGATTGTGATGTAATTGCCATAGCTATGCTATGAGTGTATATATGTATAAATATCGTTTTTTATTATTACCAATAAATCAATAATGATGAAAATGCATTTTTTTTTTTAATATACCGTGCATTTTAAAATAATTGGAACGGTCAAAAGCTTAAACGTCAAGTTTCAATAAAAATGGCATTCGTTTCTTCATAATAAGCTTTTGATCATCCCAAAATATCTTGAGACACAGGGTATATATTTTTAAATTAATCTACACATTAATTAAAATGTTTTTTTTTTTCTATTATTATTATAATTTAGCCATTTTTCTTTAATTAGAGACCAGACCATAGGTCCTGCATAGAGTCTTGGAAAAATATATTAAGAGCTATCATTTATTAATAACCAGTGTTCGAAAAGATGATTTTGAACAAAGAACGGAAATGATCATTTTTTTGCATATAACTTTAGAATGAATTAGAAATTACTGAAATGGTTTTTTGCAGAAAATTACTAAGTAGTTACAGATTACAATTATAGCGTAAAATAACAAAAAGCAAAAAGGTATTTATTGATTTGTACTTAATCTGTAACTACTAAGTAATTTTCTGCAAAAAACCATTTCAGTAATTTCTAATTCATTCTAAAGTTATATGAAAAAAACTAATCATCTGCGTTCTTTGTTCAAAATCATCTTTTCGAACACTGTTAATGACACGCTTCCAAAGGATTGAAGAAACTATTCTACGTCTTTTGACTGGTCAGTGACCAAACTCCTACCACTAAATCTTCTTTTTTTTTATTATTATTTCGGATGCTTTTCAAGATTTAGTAACAGAAGATGGCCCCTTCCCGATCAACCACTCGATATCGACCCTTAACAAACGGTTAGGACCTTAACGAAATCTTTAAAGATCTTTATAGATGTTTAAAGATTTCGTTAAGGTCCTAATCGTTCGTTAAAGTTCGATATCGAGTGGTTGATCGGGTTAGCATCTCTGTCTCTAATCTCTAAAAGTTCTAAAAGTTAAAAGTAAAAATATCGTTTTAATAGCGCGCGCCTAACAAAATGAAAAATATTTATAAATTCTCTAAAATGATTAAATATATTTAACCGCTATAGTCACAATAAAATGGCCATACAAAATTTCCATTTAATTAATGTGTAAATCGTTATTTTCTTTTTTTTTTTAAATGCATTTTTTCTCACTGTACTTATTTTGTCGTTCTCTAATACACGCGAAAATCGCAATTAATGTTAATGGACAAAAATATTATAAAAATAGAAATGACACGATAACAAAAGGATTTGATAATTTAAAAAAATATTTAGCTGATAAATTGTAAGCTTTTCTGTATAAATATTTCAAATATGCAGAAATAAATTAACAAAATTATGGAGGGAAAAAAAGAGCAATATCGGTGTGTCTTTGTAAAAAATCTCTATATCAAAAATCGACGCCCATATTTTTACACAATCATAATTTATCAATAATAATAATAATATAATAATTTCTATATAATTACTTATAATAATTAATTGCTATTATATAATAAAATTAAAGGCAATAAACAATATCCCATTTTTCCGCTCTGTTTGTGTGCAAGGTGATTGCAATTATACGAGCATAAATTATTATCTTTTTATTATTATTGCTTATTTATTATTATTATTAACAGGGACGGGGCATTACTTAAATATGAAAAAAATTAAATAATAATAATTAAATAAGCAACCAACAAATTAAATTAGTGAACCAACAACTAGCGATTTTATTAAGATTGTCACCAACCAAAAAAAAAATAAATAAATAAATAAATGTATGTGAAATTGAAAATGGTAATGGTAAATTTTAAATGAGAAATATTCTAGACAATAAATAAATGACTTGCAATGAAAATATTACTGGATTTCGGTGCGCAATTGTTAAATATTCATAAGTATTCCTTTGTATTCAGGGATTGCATCCGCTATTTTTTGCGTTGATTCACTTTTTGTCGATATCTGGAGAGTACCGTTTCTCGAGGTAACGACTAAACGTAAATAACCGCAAAAAAAATAGCAGGGCGATATCGCTCTGCCTTGAATTTAAAACGATTGCTTGTCAATCAAATTGGGAATTATAAATTCAAAACAGCAAAATAAATAATTATAAATGTGAAAAACGTAACAGAAATTGCTAATTTTCCAATTAGTTTTTTTCTTTTAAATGAAAGAAAAATTGTATGAAATATTCTGTATGCCCATCCCTGATGATAAAATTAAAATATTTTTCTTTTTTTTTTGTTTAATTATTTCGTTTTTCTTCAAATTATTAAAAACTACATAAATATTTAATTTATAAAAAGTGCCCGGCCAATTAACATATAAAAATGTAAGTAAAATAAACACTATTCTTAGAAGAACTAATAAGTATTTAATTTGTATGTATTTTGATTTTTCTTCGCCTATACTTAATTTAAGTGCGTTAATATTAAAATGGTTTATTGTGGCAACAATATGGAAACGCTTTTATATAGTTTTCTATTTCATTAAAGTTAAAAAAAAAAATGTATTTTTATGTAATTTGTATATTTGGTAGGTACTTATTTTATTTTATTTTTTTTTAACTTTGTTATTTCGTTCATGTAATAATTATATTATTGGTCCTATAGCTTCCTTAGCTTAGCTAAACATAAAATTAATCTATAATTACCTATAATTATTATTATTATGTTTTTATGTTTTATGTTTTTTTTATGATATATTAATCACATTATTTCGATTGAATAAATTAAACGTGCTCAGGTGCATGCTTATATTGCATACATATAATTGTCCATACATTTTCAATAATAATCATATTTTTTTTCGTAAAAATAAAACAAATTAATTAAATTAAGAAATTGAATTTGTTACCTTCGTAACAGAGTCCATTGAAAAATTGTTATCTTTCAAATCTAGCTGTTTTTGTTTTGTTGTTGTTTATTAAAAATTTAAATGAAACGTGTTGTTGTTTTAATAACGTTTATCAAACAACTTTCTATATTTGTACCTAGAGGTCGGACATCGATTACGCTTAAATCAATTACGATTATGTGGAAGCTATCGCAATAAATAAATCATGAATTAATAGCAATCGCAATTTTGATTAATCATCGATTTCTAAACAAAAAAATCTATTATTTTTCACCTAATTAATAGAATTTTCACAAATATATTTTAATAAAAAGCGAAAAAGGTCACACAGAGGAAATAAAATCTTTTTTTTTTTTGCTCACTGATTTGAAAGAAAAATCGATAATCGGTGTGGCGTTGAACGATATTTACCACAATAATTAACATCGTGTTCGACGATGTTTCGACCTCTGTTTGTAAACTATGCATAAACTATATTCATTTATTTGTATTTCTATTTTTTTATTATAAATTCAGAATTTGTTGTCACAACATAATTTTAAATTATGTTCATTCTAACTGTTATTATAATCCTTTATAGTTTAATTTTTATCTTATACACGTATCTTCATAATAACTATTAACAAAATACATCTAAATATGCAGTTAAACTAAAAGCAAAAGCAATATTATTATTTATTTATTTTCAAGTAAGTTACGAAAATAATCATTTTGAAAAATGTGATCGTAACCATAGTTCGAAAAAGGGAACCTACAAAATCATTTATGTAAAATTAATGAAATCAAGCTACCAATGGATTGGTCCACCGACTTCTAAAAAAAGAAAAAGAAAAAAAAGGGGGCAAAAAAATCCCATTTTTCAACCGTACCGCAAACAAACAAACAAAAATAAAATCATGAAACAATTTTTTTAATTTTATTTCGTATGATTCAAGTATTTAAAATGCATTTTAACACGGTGACAATAAGTATATTAATTTTAGTTGATCATACAGTTAATATATTTGTTAATTAATTTAAGGAAATCATATTTACAGTCAATGATAATATTTTCAGACTAATTAAAACTGATTTTATTGGCCTGAAAATATGCTCAATGATTATCAACATGTTTTCTTCAAACTAATTACAAATATATTAATTAACTATATGATTAAATAAAATTAATGTACTTATTTATTGTCGTGTTAAAATGCATTTTAATACTTGAATCATACGACGTGCCGTCTGGCGGAAACATAATTTGGCCAACGTCTTTTTCAAAAATATCGTAAGTACTCGTGTGGATCGACTTTTTTTTCATACCTTCTACCATGATTTTCTGAGTTGCATTTTGTATCCCTCATTAACGTGCTAGAAGGATTTTGAAAATAAATGAGATCTTCGATGTGCTCAAGCGACCCATAAGGTAGAATCTCGTGGCTTTTTAACCTCGAGGTATTTTTTTTTTAACCTCGAGGTATTTTTTTTTTTTAACCTCCAGGTTTTTTTTAACCACGAGGTGTTTTTTTTAACCTCGAGGTTAAAAAGCCACTAGGTTCTACCTTTTGGGTCGCTTGAGCACCCAGAAAGATCTCATTTATTTTCAAAATCCTTTTAGCAGGTTAATGAGAGAAGACAAAATGCAACTCAGAAAATCATGGTAGAAGGTATGAAAAAAAAAGTCGATCCACCCTAGTAAGTAATAAAGAGATTCAAAAATGTATTATGTTTATTAAGCATTGATTTCTCTAAAATGTTTTCTATTAAAATTAGTTTTAGTGCAAAATTTGCATGAAAGCATTTTATTTAGTTTCATTTTTCATTGTTTTTTTTTCTGTTTTTTTTTAATTTTTTAAATTTTTGTTCGATAAAATAATTATGTATAATTATTATTATTTATTATTATTATTATTATTATTATTATTATTATTATTATTATTGGGGTAATAGGCAAAGGCATAACTGGATCTAATTCTCATTCGATTCAATTTTTTTTTCATTTATTAAAAATAGTCACCTAGAGTTTTTTTTTTTAGCTAATCTTATGGTTTTTAGTTCAGAGTTACTCACCAGTACCACCAGTACCAGTTGAATTTTGTTGCATATTCCATGAATTCCAATTTGCTGCCGCACCTGTACCTGTACCTGTTGTAGCGTTCGGTCCTATGGTCGAATTATAGAGCTCTATATAAAATTTAGTTTAGTTTTGTTGATAATTTGGTTTTCATATAAATTTTTTTTTTTTGGTGACCCAAAATATTTCATTGTAGACATGATTTGTTACAAATTATTATTAATTAAATTTATCGGTTATGTGCAATTTACGAATTAATATAATTTTTGTAATATAATAAAAATTAAATAAATATATAATATTATATAATAAATATGTAATGTATAAGATAAGCCTTTCATTAACCTTTCATTTCATAGCGCCAGAGCCACGCACTTGCACTTATAAATAAAATCAATTTTAAATACAAATTATGAATATAATGGCTAAAATTATTATTAAAATTTAATGGATACAAATTGTGAGAATAATGTAATTCAATTAGTTTTATTAATTACCGGAAATCTCATACTCTACATTTTACACCTAATTTTACTTTAATTGAAAGGTTTGCAAAAAAAAGAAAAAAGAAAAAAAAGGGTGAAGAAAATGTTAAGCATCATCACATCATCCTCTTTAATTTGGTTCAATTTGAAAAATAAAAATAAATAATGCAAGAATATGCGTTGCAAAATAATACGACCATGTGTGCAGTAGTTTTTGCCGTAATTCGATTTTTTTTGTTTTCTTCATTTTTATTAATTAATTTTTAATTAAATAGAAAATAATGAAAGGTGCAAATTAATATAGCCATCGCCCATTACTTATGCAGAACTCTAATTAATTCAATTCACTCTTTATCCTGATTAAATTTTTGCTATTTTCAGTGTTTTTTTTTATTATTATTATTTTTTTTTTTTATAAATTCATTACAAATGCAAAAACATTGCAAAGAATTGAGAGACTAAAATTTAAATAAATGTATTTATTTTATGATCGAATTATTAAAATTACGTGTTAACACAAACAATGTTATAAATAAAAATTCTATACAAACTCCTAAAAGTAAATTAATCAATAATTATATAATTCCACAGAGTACAAAATATCTGGAGGTAATTGTCAGTAAGAATTATACTCTATTCAATATACTAATTAGTTAATAAATATTAATAATATTTTTTCTTTTTTTTTTTTATTTAAATGAGGTCTTAACTTAAATCTCTTAAAATATTTTTTGTTTTTTTTTTAATTTATTTATTTATTATTTATAAAATCTAAGCTATGAATTCAATTATAATTAATAAAATTAATGAAATAATTAAATTAAATTATGAACTAATTTAAGAATACTTTTTTTGATTTTCTTATTCAAAATTTCGTTTTGTGTAATTTAATTGATATTTCGATAATTAATGACTGTGTGGTTGTTGTTTGTGTATATAATTTTTTTTTTCTTTAATGGCCATTCGGTTATATATTGACGAGAATATCATAACATATGAAATTTATAAATTTAATTGAAGATTTATTTCTAACCTAAGATAATCAATCATAACTTTTTGCCCTCGACCATATCGAAAACGAAAACAAAAAAAAAGAAATTAAAAGTACCTGAATTTTCAATCGTGACAAGAAAACCTTTATAATAAATATTATGATGAAATAGAATGCGATTTGCTATATATATATTGAGACTCATTGTTGTTGAAATGATAAATGGTGAGTAAAGAAAGAAAACAAAAAAAAAAAAAATTAAATAAACTCACCATAATTTCCATAGCCTTGCGTTTGTTGGGCTGTTGCATAATTGCTCCATTGATGTGGTGGCGGCCCTTGCGGACCTGGCGGTGCACCCCATCCTTGATAGCCCGGTGCCGATGGGGTACTATAACCATAGCTTTGCTGCTGTGGTGATGTTCCCCATCCCTGATAACCTTGCATCATATTTGGTGCACCCATTGCCATATTCATCGGTGGTCCGCCCATTTGACCATTTGGACCAGCCGCTTGCATCATACCTAATGGTGCGCCTTGTGGTGGTCCCCATTGGCTATTATCATTATTCATTTTACCACCTCCGACGCTACCACCAATGCTACCTGGTCCACCGCCACCACCAGAACCATCACGTGGTTCCGCTTTCTTTATTTCCACTTGTTTACCATTCAAATTGATATAATGTTCACTGGTTACCCGATCAACACTTGCATCATCTTCAAATGACAGAAATCCAAAACCGCGTGATTTTTTCTTCTCCTGATCGTACATAATTACCACTTCCATTACTTTTCCATATCGTCCAAAGTATACACGTAGATCGGTTTCTGTGACATTTGATGGCAAACCACCAAGAAATACTTTTGGATAACCACCACCTTTTTTTGGCTTTTGCAAGGTACGTGGATTACATGGTTTTGGATCAATTGTTCTATTTATATAAAAAATAAAAATATATATATTTTTTTAAAAAAAAAACAAAATAAAAACGTAGATGCATCATTTAATTTTACTGTGGTGACAACGTGTAAACACTAATTATTACCTTCCATCCAAATTGTGGGGTCCATTTTGCAGAACGATATTAACATTTAATGGATCGGCAAATGTAACAAAACCAAAGCCACGTGATCGTCCACTTTCATTATTTTTCATAACAACACAATCGATAACTTCACCATACCGCTGAAAGAAACGTTGTAAATTTTCTTGTGTTGTTTCCCATGACAAACCACCCACAAATAATTTTCTGAAATCAATAGAAAATAAAAAAAATAAGATATTAGCGAATGTATTAAATAACAAGAAATATGTAATTTGTTGAATTTTTTTTATGAAATTCTGTTTTCAGATCATATATGGATGTAGAGCTGTTAATAAAAACCGGATTTTCGTTATCCGGATTTTGAAAGTACGGATATCCGGATATTATCAAAAAAAAAATAATCCGGTTGGGCGGTTTTTCTGGTTTAACGAATTTTGAAAATTATACGGATATCGACGGTTTTACGGATACTGACGGTTTTTCCGGATTTTTAAATTTACGGATATCAGTTTTTCAGATAACTTGAAACCGGATATTTTGAATACGGATATCCGGTTTTCAATTTTGACGGATAATAACAGCTCTAATATGTTGTATATTACGGCGGTTATCCCACATAAGGTCGTTTTTTTTACAAAACCGAAATAAACCGCGAAGAAATCGGCACTGTATGCAAACCGAATTTTTGAAATCAAGTTAAGGCACATTTTTGAAACTCTAAAAAGATACTATTTTCTGTTCAAAAAATAAAAAAGATACTATTTTGGCCAAAATCGACAGAGGGTAATTTTATTTTCAATTGCCAGGCGGGGGAGAAGTTTTTCTTTTGGATTCCAATTACATGGTGTTTTTTTGGAATGCCAATGAAATTCCAAAAAAAGAACGTAATTGGAAGATTACAATTTTTGCGAGGTAAAAGTAATTCATTTCAATTTTCGTGTCTAAATGGACTTGAAAACAATCAATTAAAACTGCAAATAAAAACAGACGATAATTATATTAATCCTTATTGTTATCTTAAATTTAAAAAAATAAAAACTTATTTAAAAACAGTTATGAGAAAGGAATCAAACATTCCAAATTTGGTATATGCCAATGGAATGTCTGAAGATCGGCAAAAGGGCCATTCCACGCTAAAAGTGACTTTTCTGTAACATAAGTTACGGACTTTATTAAATCTCACATCCTAAATACAGTTTGAATTGAGAATTGATGTAAACCAAGTTGTTTATTTTAATAATATGAATAACTTTGTCTTGTATCACTTTCCAATTAAAAATTTATTTTAGATATGAGATTTAAAAAACATAGTAACTTACGTTACCGTTTAGTATGGAATGGCCCAAAACCGCTATACAGATAATCCAAGACATTCCTCGCGTATTTGTCTTATAAATTCAACGGAATGCCAATGGAATAACAATGGAGTGAGCAGTGCTTATTGGGAACTTATGAAAATTTCTAAAAAACAGAAATATTTATCATAATTTTTTTCGACATTTTTTTTACTGCTACAACTCCGTAGAATTTTCATTGAATGGTTTAGATTTTAAAAAACGAACAATACAAAAAAAAAGTGTGACATTAAATTTCATAAATTTAAACTGTTTTAAATATTTTGGGATTTTTTTCTTTCTTTAATAGACCTATTTGAGTCGGCCACTTCGCTCTTGTTTGTACAAGAATGAGTATTTTTTTTCCTAGTGTTTTGTGATTTTATTGTTTTAATAAAATATTAGATATACAATTAAGGGGGGGGGGGGGAATAATATACCCCCCCATGAGTTTTTACTTTTTAGGTTTTTTTTTTTGAAATCGATTTTGTAATCGTCGACGATGAATTTGTAGTAGGATAGAAGTGGAAGTGAAGACCTTTTTTTTTTTTTTTGCTCTCACATTTTAGTGGCTGAAGAAAAAGAAAAAAAGTGGAAGTGAAGACCTTTTTTTTTTTGCTCTCACATTTTACTGGCTGCAGAAAAAAAATGTCGCAAATGCCCCCCCGGGCAGGAATCCAAAACGTGCGCACCTCTGGGTACATCCATTAATTATTTTTTTGAACAAGTATTGAACGTTGTTTTCCTTTACATTACAACAGAATTTTACAGCCATGTGAATTCAGCTTTATCTCTTTTTTAGTTTGGTTACGTTTAATACCAACTTTAAGCGAAGTACAAGTATTATATATAACGTTTTTCGATTGATGACTTTTGGACAAATTCTTTGCCAAATTGACGCTTAACTTAACTTAGCCACTTTTAAACGCGACTATGTATACACCGAGAGGTTTAGAACGTACTTTTATCGTATAATATAAAAGTTTATTTATTTATTTATTGCGAATGATTCTAAAATTGAAAAAAAACAATATATTAAACGATTTATGACAAAAAATACAGATAATTCTATCGCATATCTAACGTTTAACCTCACCGGTGTATTCAGAAATCAATCAATCGCCAACTAAATAAGTAATAAGTCGGGAGGTTTTTAGCTAAATGAAATCAAAAACTAATTAATTGAGCTTTACTTATTTGTAATTAGTTACCTACATGCATGACAAATATTCTACGCAATCGTTTACTTGATTCATTTTAGTCAGTAGTACTATTTCCATTTAACTATATTTACATCCCTAATTTCTAAAATTTATGATATATAGAATTAAAGGTGTGGAAATAGTTTTAGGAGAACCACCTAGGCCCGCGGTTACATAAATAATAGATATTTTCACCATCTTTCTGTCCTTAAAATTATTCAACAGATAAAACAGAATACATTCCTAGATCTACTGAACGGTTATTGAATAAAAATGATATGGGTTTGGTGAGCTCCATTAAATTGGGAAGATCTAATCTTATTCTGACTGTATTTACAATACAAATTGCATATTGGTACATAGTTGGTTTAGAAAAAAAATATTGAAAATAAGAAGAAATTACTTAGTATGAACGACGCTTGTAAAATGTTACTCCGTTTTCATTTTATGATAAAACTGAATGGAGATGCGTTTAAACGCACACTCACACACTCGTATACAGAAAATAATTTGCTCGGTTGTATTTGTCATATGCATGTACATAAATAAATGTAAAGAAAAATGAAGACTGACAAAAAATGGGCGCATTTTACTGAACAAAAAAAAAGAAAAAAAAAAGAAGAAAAATAAAAATGTCTCCAAAAGAAACACATAAGTCACCGAAAAAATTACGTTTAAAGCCAAAAAATTATTGATAAAAACTATTTGCCGTTAATTACGTTTATCTAATAAATTTCTGTAAACATTAATTCTCTATAATTGAAGATAAAAAATGCATTCAAACAAAAAAAAAAAAAAATTGAAGGAATGATGCGTGATATTTCAAAAAATTAGTTTACATAAAAATGTAACTACATGCTGTACATATGATGCGCTGGCTTGTAAAAAGAAACAAAAAAAAAAAATAAAAAAAAAACAGAATTTATTTCGCAGAAAGGAAATAAGTATATATATGAAAATGGAACACAATCTTAAACATGCGTCAATTATCGCGTATAACAGAAAAATGTTTTACATATTTTTTGTTGGTATTTAAAGTTTTTTGACTCAGAAATAAATATGTAATTTTGTAATTATAGGCGTAATGAAGGTTTTGTAGAGAAGAATTGGTCAGGCACTTACCCCTTTTCATCGTCATCCATGTCTGGAATCATACGCATATTATTTTAAAGCCAGCTACGAAAATACCAAACAATATTATGCTCAATTGAAATATTTTATTTATTGTTGTTGTTGTTTTTGTTGCTTATGGTTTTACCGGTACGTCGTCAATATTACACACAGGCGCTGTTTTTATTTAACTTATATATATTTTTTTATTTTTTTTTATTATTTCTTCCTATTTATTATTATTATGCTCGCGTTTTGGATGATGCGCGCCAATAGCCTTATTTCTATATCTATTTAATTTCAAAAATCACACTCACACACAACACTATTTATTAATTATTATAATTTGTTTACTTGTCGATTTTATTTTATTTATTAAAACTAATTTAGAAATTACCTAGCTGAAGGTACTTTTACTATTTAATTATATTTTGCGGTTGTTTTCTTCAGAGCGGCTTACTAAACTTATGCACGCGTAAAGCACACTCACACACATGCATACGGTACGCATACACACACACACACTCGGCGGCACATACACAACATACACCACACAACTACACAATTATAGATGTGTGTTGTTGTTGATGATGAATTTCAAATTTGTAATATTTTATAAAAATGCACGCGGTAAATTTAAAAAAAAATTATTTTGTTTTATTATTTTAATTTTAAATTATGTTTTATTTTAAAAGCCGATAAAGAACACCAGAAACTACCATTTATCAATTTTTTTTACTTGATTTTTATTTTATGTGCGTTGTTTGGCTATTTGTTTTGATGTGTCGACCCCGCCGCGCTGGTAAAAATCATCACACGCGTAAAACCGCTTGGAATTTAATGTTCTTTTAAAAATAGTTTATCTTTTTTTTTTTTTATTTTAAGGAAATATGATTTAATTTATTTTATTCATCAATTCTTTCGATTTTAAGCAAACTTACAATTATAATTTTCATTCGATTGTGAAGTCGCGTCAACAAAAACAGTTTGGTTTGTGAGCCAAGCAAAGCAAAACGAAAAACTGTTTCAATTTTCAAAAAAAAAAAAATCAAACAAAACGAACCAAATTTATAATGTTGTTTGCTTCCATATAAAATTTGACAAGATAAAGCAAAAAAAAAACGAAAAAAAAACAACAAAAACTACTTGCGTATTTGTTATTAATGGTATTGTTGTTGTTGTTGTTGTAGAGTTGTTATTGCTTCTACGGTATATGTCTGGTTAGATTTTGCTTGCTTATATCGTTCAAATTTATTTCAACGTATGTTATGTTCTGTTTTTTTGACTGCACTTCTTGAAATTGAACTTTTTCTTTTTGTTATAATTAATTTTCTGTAATTTTATAGAAAACTTTTTATACAATTTTAAGATGATTTATAAACATAAATATCGATATACTTTTATTAAACTTATGTTTATTTATTGTAATAACTTTTCTTTTTTTAGTTGTTGTTTTAGAATCGATTATAACAATGTTGTTTTTATTTTTTTATATATTTTATGATAATAATTTATAACTCTTTCCGCCTTATATAAAATATTATTAATTTAATTACTTGAATTTTAAACGTTAAATTTTTATTAAACCCTAAAAATTATATTATTTATATTCTTAATAATATTTTATTTTAAATTTTTATAATTTTTTTTATAAGATAATTAAAGTTAGTTATAAACTAAATAAGAAAAATATAAATTGTGTGTGGTGTTATTTCGGATTTTCTATATATGTTTCAAACACCACAAGCACAAGCGTACATCGTAGTATCGTACAACACCCATATAGGTTATTTAAGATGGCGTTGTATTGTATTTTGTATTACACTATGTATATTGGAACGTTTTATGTTGGTATAAGATGCACCAAAACATTTATATAATGGCTTCATTTTTTTCGGCAATACATGGATGCGCGTACAAATTTTATAAGTATTTATAGAAAACATATAGCCCTAACCATTTCTATATATTTAGTATTTAAGAGTGTACCTCAGTTTCATATCATCTAAAAAATCATGTAAATTTATTTCATTGTTCGGTTTGGTTATTTGCGAAGGCGCTTTTGATATATATAACGTTGCGCGACTTTAACTATTTTTTAATTCCCCCCTCCCTCCTAGTAACACTACGCAACAAACTCTTAGGGCGGTAACCCCCTCCCCCTGAGATTTGAAAAAAATCTTACCCTCTGTCGATTTAGCCGAAAATAGTATCTTTTTTAAGTTTTTGTTCAGAATTACCCTATCTCAATTTCGAAAATACAATTTGCATACAGCGTGGTTTTTTTTCGCGGTGTTTTGGAAGAATTTGGAGAAAATAGTATCTTTTTTCACTCAAAATACAATTTGCACTCACCGCGGTTTTTTTCGCGTTTTTTTCCGCGGTATTTGAAGACTGAAGACCGTTATTTATTTTTTGCTCGCAACTTGATTTTGAGGCCGTTTTGCAATCGTCGATGAAAAAAAAAAAAAAATTTACCAAATCTTAATTTTTCAAATCTACCCCTCCCTAAAATCAAAAGCGTGTGCATCTATGGGTGTAACCCACGAATCGCGGGTAATCCGAGCTTTTGATAAACTTCAGCTCAGTTAAACTTGACGTAACTTCGGGTTTCATGAAACCCTATTTAGATGGGTTTCATGATACCCATGCTTTGAAACCCGAGGTTTCATCAAGTTTAACCGAGTTGAAGTTTATTAAAAGCTTGAATTACCCGCAATTCATGGGTTACACGAGTTGAAGCTTACCGCCCTTAACCTCCACCCCCTTCCCCACTCCCCTTAACGTAACACTATAGTACAATGTACAAGTAGACATACACTACATTTATGCCGGTAAGACAGTCTGTAGCATAGTTCAAGTATACAAAGTTGGTTATTGCGCAGGTTATCTATTGCGCATGCGCAAATTTACATTACAAAATGACATTTTGTGTGTCACGGTTGGATATTGCGCATGCGGAGATGGTGTAAAATGACATTTTGTGTGTCACATGCGCGAAATATACTAAAACGCGTCAGACGAATGGCCAACCTTGTATACTTGAACTATGGTCTGTAGTACGATATATTTCTATCGAATGGCAGCCATGTGACAAATTTTATGCGAGTTTATGTCGTTCTTATTTCTTTACTGAATATAAAAATTATTTTTGTGAAATCAATATCAATTTTGAAAACATTAAGGGTACTTATTAAAACTCGGTAGCTCGGTAAAGTTTATTAAACTCGATATATCGGTATTCGGTATTTGTGTGGTAGGGATAAATACACCAAATACCGAGTAAACAGACTATACCGAGTTTTTAATGAGTACCCCTATTGCTTTTTGAATAAAAAATACAAAAAGTTACCGATGGATTGGCAAGTACACGATTTCATTTTTGTAAGGAAAAAAAAACTCGCCGTCAAAAAAATGAGCATACAGCCCAAAAAAAAAAGGGAGTGACTATATATGACAAAAAAATGTATGTCATATAAAGCCCAGTATTCAGTTTGCGAAATGTTTGCGAAATCCATACAAAATTTGCTTACGAAATTTCGTTAGTCGTTTTCCGCAAAAAAATTTCGTAAGTTAGTACTC
>JAABKK020060811.1:0-32430 GCA_011634745.2 Catotricha subobsoleta
TGAACAAAAATGTACTTTTATATGTATACTTAGCGAATTTTTAATTTCGGGGGCTTAGAAATATGACATTTTAGTGTTCTGGTACTGAGAAAAAATTTCGTTTTTTACATTAATTGTGAATTTTTTTTGAGGGGGCTGGGAAAACTTTTGGACGGGCTAAGCCCCTTTTGCCCATATGGTAGCTACGGGCCTGACTACTTTTATAAATAATTTAACTATATACCTTGAAAGCACGGTATGATTTTATCAGTCAATTCTTTTTATCACAAGGATTTTGTTTCTGATATAACATATATATCAAATCATCGTTTCATAGATAATAATTTATCAAAATTTGAATATTATTCTAATTAATTATCAATATTAATAGTACAGCATTTATATATAATGTCCTTTAAAATGTGTGAGCTCATAATTAACAAACATTGTTATTGCTACAAACATGTTATTCCGAAAAATTATTTTGTTAAGAAAAGAGGCTGAAAAGTTTATCTATAACAATATAGCGTTATGGTAATATATTTAAAACTCAAATGATTTAATAAACAGTTTTTGCTACCTTATTTTATTTATTTATTTGTAAAAGAGACAGATTAGTGAAATTATGTGCTATAATTTATTAGTAAAGTATCTTGTTTGACCCTTAGTAATTATACACCTATTTAATATAAAATAAAATTAAAATTGGTTTTAAAACCAAACTAACTAAAATGAAACTAAACACGTGTTAAGTTCATGGACTATAACGAAAAGTTTTATAGGGAATATCATATGTTTTAAGATTATTAATGACGAACATACAATGATTTTCATATGTTATAATGAGCAAGTGAATAAGAGTAAGTATATATTTTTACATTTATAAGATCGTACCAATGCTATATCCTATATACAATTCAACTACATTGATCGATTGTCAACCTCATCAAATACATTATTGAATATGCAAAATTAATAATTATTTGCACGACAAAAAAAAAAGTTAAAAAGTCACAATATATCAAACTATTACTGAACACAATCATTTCGCATGTTTTCCGTATTTATTTTTATTTCATATTTATTTATTTATTTATTTTTTTATATAAACTAGAACCCGTACACTGAATTTTATTATGACCAAAGATTTCTGCAGAATCGAAATACGCCCGTAAATTGAACATATATTTACTAGTTTTTATAAAACTAATTCAAATTCTATGTTGAATGTAATTTAAAAATAAAAAAAAAAATAAGTGAAATGTTAACAGAAATGGAGCATTTCATATACTTGAAGGGTGAAAACTGTAAGCCCAGAGTGAAAATGATCTCAGAAATGTTACGAAATAATCATACAAATTTAAGCTGATTTATTTGGCGGAACGAATTAGTTAAAAGTAGAACTTTATTACACCCTCGCTTTTCCGTACTATTTTCAACATATACGATATAAAATAAAATAAATGTATACAGTTATATGCTTGTATTACGATTCCAATTTACCAAACATACACATATAGCAAAATAATACATATCTGTACTGGTCTGATGGAGATACAATTCAAATTTAAACTAAAATTAATTTACGGTTTCAATACGTATATAGAAATTTGTAAATAAACGAAAATTTAAGAGCAGATAAATAACAAACAGTTTCTATCAAATGAAGAAATAACAGACACATCGAATCATCAACCCTCTGTATAGAAAGATATAAACGAATAAATATTATATTGATGAAATTTTTATAAACTAACCCAGTAATGTAATTTGATGCATAAAACATCGTTGTGGGTCTTCGGTTGTTTAAATTTTATACTTAGAGGTTATAATGTGAATAAAATCTGAAATGGTAACAAAAAAAAAAAAAAAATTATAATAACTCTGAAAATGTATTTGTTAATTATTAATTTTTTATGGTAAAACCCACTAACGGCCCACCCCCAACCCAATATTATGATAAATGGCATATGCGAATAATAAATGGTAAATAAATATATCTGATTTTCATTTCTAAATAAAATATAAAAAAAATGTGTCTGCATGTTTTGTATAAAATATATTTTAACTTGCAATGAATCTTAAAAAAAAAAGAAAAAGAAAAGAAAACTGTAAGAAATTGTCATGCACCGTTTAAATTGAAATAATAAATGTGGCGCCAATGACTTTAATGCTATTATAACACAACAGAGAGGTACATAACATATACCTAATATAAGTAATGGGTATTATCTATATTATATATCTTCATGCATGGTAAATTTAGAATTTGCTCCTATATTGGATTCGATGTGACCGGGTTAAATATAAATCACTTTTGATATGAGTAATTATGTTGTAATGATTCGCTTTTAAATTTTAATGGTACACACATATATTTACGTGAATATTTTGTGATGTAAATCTATTAAGGCGATTTCGATCGAAGTGAGTTGACGAAATGAATATTTAAATAATTTAAGATACGTAGAGAAAAGCAATAAAGAAAATATGCGCATCAATTTCGTTGTATATGTTTTTTGTCATTAAAAATCATATAATTTTTTGTCTTGTTTCATTTATGGACAAAATTTCAAATTATTGAACTAAATACGATACCTCTATACAAAATACTATACATTCAACGGAATGAAATCTTTAAATTCTCTATTCACTATTTCATTTGTAGAATTAACATTGAAAAGTATAATTATTGATAATTCACAAATTATGGAACTCAGGTTCTTGCAATAATCTGTGTTGACCATTTGTGTATATTCGTCATCACATTAAGCGATAATTCACAGAAAAGCAGACAAACATCTTATATTTTAAAAGATATATTCATAGTATTTTCCGAATGTAATTCAGAACGAATGTCGAATTTTATCCAATCATTTCTACCTTTTGAAATATTCCTATCCTTCCTAACGCGATAATTGCAGTCACAATCTGATCTATGAATGATCTAAAAAGTAGATTAAATCGTGATCTAAATCAAAAATTATATCATTTTGATAATAAATTGATCTAAAGACGGTTATGTGCAGATCATTTTCTGAAAAATGTTCTACAGATCATGATGTAGATCAAACTTTTATAGATGATCTGTACTTAGATCAATTGATCTAAAAAGAATATGTGTCAATAGAAAGTGTGTTCTATCTATAGTGTGGAAAAATGTTAATTTAATCCAAATTACAAGTTTGCTACCTTTTTGGACAATAGATCTATCATTTTTATGAAATTGATATTAGTTAGATTTTGAAATACATAAATAAGCATTTATGTAAGAACTTTATATAAAATTTAGGATATATTAAAAATCAACATCTGGATATTTTGCCGTGACATTTTGTCTGTCACATCAAATACAATACATATTCACCTCATACAATATGATATTTGTTTTACATAATTGTATTTTAAGAATAAATTAATATGTATAACCGTTCACTTGTAATATGAATAAATAGATTGTGTGGTCTATAATAAATTATATTCAGTTAGAAATATAAACATTATGTTACCCATCACATTATTATGCATATATGTTGATCAAAAATAAAATTCAGATTATATACTATATGTCATGCTCATGATGCTCATGCTTATGCATACCAACAATGTCCAATACACATTGAGGTACTTGGTATATACCGCGTATTCTCGTATTCTCTTCTCATCCCAATTTAATGAAAAATTCTTCAACTCTAATTAAGATGCCGCGACAGCATCTGTGAAATTGTTAAATATTATTTGGTTTTACTGTTCGCCAGCCTAGTTGTGAAAAAGATTAAAGTTAATAAATGATGAAGTTGATATTTCTAAATTGTATTAAGAATTTTGCTTACATGTTTTACTTTCGTTTTAATTAATGAATAATTATTTATTGTTGTGGATTGTCACTATAAAATATTTAACGGCTGACATTTAATGTAAATTTTTATATTTTTATATCAAATATTAATTTGTGCGGAAATTTTTAAATAACCCATTAGGGTATAAAATATGGGTGGCACGTTCAAGTTTATTGCGTTAAAGAATATTAAATTTAAATCTAATGAATTTAAGAGAAATGAAATGAATTACAATAGCACATAACACACTGTATAATTTGCAGCAGTGTTGGGAAATATTAATTTAGATCAAAATGTCTGATCATTGAAAAAAAAAAAATAATTTTGATCAATTGAACGAGATCAAATTTAGATCATTTTAATTCAATTTAGATATTTTTCCCGTGTAAATTAATCGATATGGAATAATTATTTCAAATTCTATACTTTCAAGTATATATCTAACTCTAAATACTTCGAATACAGCATAAGTCAAATTAGAAATGAAAAGCATATACTCGTAAGTATCCCAGAGTTCATTATTACATATAAATAAGCCATCATACAATAAATTTGAATACCTATCCCAATAAAGTCCATGAAAATTATATGAATTTTAGACATTTTGTTAAAACAGTTTCTAATGGTTTTGTTTTTTTTTCTCCCTCAAAATCCCCATAATTAAAAATATATTAAATTATAACAGAAGCAACAGAGATTTTTAACTAATCAATTAATAATAAATACGACGGGTCCGATAATATTAAGAAAGATTCTCTGAAACAGGTTTCAAAAAAAAATATTTCGTCTAGACAATTTCTTCATTTTATTATTATTCGTTTTTTGTGATTAATTCTCCAATATTTTGGAAGCCCAACAAACTATAATTACTGCAAAAGCGAATGATTTATTATTGACTAGGTGTTAACTTAATTATCTTTAACTCAATTTTATTTTCTATATAAGTATTAAGTATATCTAAATCTTACCGCCTTTATTGTTAAAGAGGATTATTGTTGCTATACTTACATATCGTTTAGAAGATAAAAATTTAAAATATATATATATATATATATGTATTGTAAATTTCTATATTTTCAGTTCAAAATATGTACGAAGTCGATTAATACGGACGAGCATTCAGATTTAACATTGAAGGTATAATAGATTGCGTCGATATATATTTTTTAATGAAGTTAAAATAATATTTAAATAGGTCAGTGTTTTAAGTTGTGACCCATGAAACATTAATGTTTACATACATTTTACTATGTTTTTTTTTTTAAGAAAAAAAGGATCGATACGCTTATTTTGTAATAATGAACAATGCGAACAATCGAACATATTTAATATTTATATGCATTTCATTAATTTCACCGTATTTTGTGATAATTACGAATCGATAGTGTTGGGTACAGATCGCGACTGATCTATAATTGACCTAATAATTGATCAGATCGCGATCTACATCAGATCCTTTTGATATAATAGTTAATCTCATGTATTTTGTGTACATTATTTTCTTGAAATTATATTTCGATGAGTCCACAAAATATTTTGTATTCTGAAAATAATATTTTTATTTATTTATATTATTCGATCTATACGAGTATGATCTCTAAAAATGTTCTGCAGATCGTGATGTAGATCATGTTCTTATCTCTTATGTGATCATTTTTATTGCCTTATGATGTTAAGAAAATATGCAAATCATCAAAAAATGAGACAGAGACAGAAAACATAATTTTTTTTAAAAAAAAAAAATATATATTTTCTCAAATATAGCTGTAATGTTTATTGCACTATAATCCAAAATATAAGCTATTAATAAATATCTTCCTCATATTTTTGTTTATTTTTAGTTTTTAGTTTTCTGTTGTTAGCTCGATTTACATAACCAAAAATACAATTGCATCCACACAGAAAATACATTAAAAACTTTTAACACAACTATGAAATGCAGAAAAAGGAATGATTTTTTCTAAAAGTATTTATCTAAGTAAAAAAAAAAAATTTCGACATATTGCGGTTTCATTTAAAATTTAATTTTTGTTTTAAATTCAAAATACGAATACTAACAAAATAATAATTTCTTTTATATAATTCTTCGGTTTAACAAATACACATGTGAATAGAAAACGTGTTATGTATTGAATGTAATTGTAAACAAAAACATCATATTTACTTTGTATGGTATATTTTCGATAATATTTTTTTTTCTACATCGCTGAAAAACACTACGGTTCCGCATTTATCGTCTATCAAAAATAATAAAAAGAAGAAGACGACGGTAATATATAATCACAATTATATACAAATAGATGTAGTTTATGTAAATATGTACCAGTAGCAAAAAACTCAAGGAAACCAACCAGTCAATAATAATAGTTTACCCAGTAAATTTTAATCATACAGTGATGATAATCAAATGATCTTTAGAATTTGGACAGTCCATTCTTAACTGAATGATATATTTCTGTAAATTCATTAATACCAATTTATTTAAGTTATTTATTATTTTGTTTGTATTCAAACATTGCCGCTTATAGAATTTTGCAAGATACGCGACTTTCGATTAATTTGCAGCCAATTATTTTCAAGTCCTAAAAATCAAAAAAATAATGAGAAATTGAGTTTGCTCCCTTCATCTTATCACAATAAACCATTATCTAAATAACATTGGAATAATCAATAAAAATACCCAGATTTACTAGGAATAGAAACTATGGTAAAATATATTTATGTCGGTGGCTAATAACCATATAAACATTCTCGAATACAAGACAAAAATTCCAATATGATTAGTTTCTGTAAACAAATGGTGGATGATAAGCTCTGGAATAAAGAATAACAAGTTAAAATTGCAATAGTATTAACTCATGTGAAGTAACTAAGTTGAAAAATGTTTTTTTTTTTTCATTTTTCCTTGATAGAAAATATAATAATGGTGCGCCCATATTTTTAGCCTTATATACAGATAAACTGTGAAGAAAATTATCATATGTGATATTACTTACACTAACTTAAATGTACTCTTGATATACGCGGTGCCCTTCCTTATATCATTTTCCAATGTGATTGGCAACAGCCAATGGGTATATGACATAAAGATAACTTAAATATCTATATAAAGGTAGTCGATTTAGAGAAGCGAATCAAATTATTTGAGCTAGTGGCGTATGGCATTGCCGAAGGTATCCATATATAGCCATGAAGTTTATTAGTGTATTTGCAGTGATCCTTTTAGTGGCTTTGGTATATATTTTTTTAACATTATTTAACACATTTACTTAAGAAGAAAAAAAAAATTGAAAATTAAAAATTAAAAATCATATAATTTTTTCAGCCGGGAATATTGGCAGGTAGAAATAAAAGATCGCAAAATAATAATAACAACAACAATAATAATAATAATAATAGTGCTGCCAGTTCAAAACAGGCACTTGAGAAATTGGGTCCAATTTTAGATAAGGCTATTGCTTATATGAAAGAAATTGCAGAAAATGATCCACCAAAACATGATCAAGTTGTTTTAATTCTAAAAGAAATGAAACCAGCATGGACATCAATTTATGAACATGGATATAACGCAAAGACATTGTCGAATGAAATTTTACAGAAAATATTGGATTTCAATTTTAGTTCAACGGCAATTGGATTAGTTATCAACGATAAAAAATATCTGGAATTCAAGGAAAAGTTCTATGATCATTATGAAAAAGAGATTGAAAAATTGGAACCGTTAAAAGAAAAAAGGTTCGAAATAATTAAACTAAAAATCCCATGAAATTGTTTATTTTTTTTTTGTTTGTTTTTCTTTTGTTCCTCAGTCCTCTAGAAGAACTTATTGATATCACAATGGAGTTAATTCAAAAATTGACGGATGTGTATGTTGTATTTATCTAGAAACCCAAAGTACATTCATTTTTTTCATTTATAGATATTTTTAATTTGTTGCAACACAGGAAAGAAGATCCACACACTGAAGATAAATTGGCATTTAGAGAAATAAATTTAGTGCTACAAACTTTAGTTTACAACCTTGGAATTGATTCTCAGAATGAATTAAAAATTGGGTACGATTTTTATAAATAACCTCAATTTAAGATTAAAATTATAACAAAAATTAATCAAATAATTATTGAATTACAGTTTAACACAAAAAATAAAGCAAGAGATTGTTGATATGGATTTAAAAACATTGAGCAAAATTAAGGACAATCCATTTGTAAATCCGGAAGTACGTGATGTTGCAGCAATGTCATATGTTACATTCCGGTCGTTATATGAAATTCCAAAAAAAAGGATGTCATCGAGCTTAGAAAATTTAAAAGAGAAGGAATTGAGAGATGTAGAAAATGCAGCAAAAGACAAGGAAAACGCAGAAAAGGAAAAAGCTGAGGAGGAAAGAGTAAAGCAAGAGACTGAAGAATTTAAAGAGCAAACAAAATTGAAGGAAGAAGCGGAACGAAAGCAGAAACAATTGGAAGAAGAAAAGCAGAAAAAATTGGAAGAAGAAAAGAAGAAACAACAACAATCAAAGAATTCAAAGAAAAGGGGCGGAAGGGGCTAAGTTATTTATGAAAATTCTTTTATAAATAAATTATAATAAAGAATAATATACGATTTCTTATGAAAACAAAATTATTATAATTTTTTTTTAAATTTTGGTTTTAAAAACCTTCAATTCAATTAATTGCAATATTTTAAATCTCCTGATATTAAAAAAAAGAAGAAAAATCTAAGTAGGGATTATTAAATATTTAATTACTCGTGTATTTATTAAAAGAAAACTGTGACAAATGTACTTAATATGTAAAACGAAAAGAAAAAACTCTGTAGCACAATAAATATTGTTTTATGACGAATATAAAAGTAATTCAGCGCGAGTAGCAATGTGAGTGTGAGTGAATTTATTTGAAAATAACAGTAATATATCACTGACGTGGATATGATACGAATAGGAATATTAATGAGCAAATAACTAATGTGATAATAACATATTCGTATAATAATTTCTTTCCTCGTATCCGTACATTTTAAATGTAGCGACACACATTATTGATATGTTTCAAAAAAAGAAAATAATAAAAGAAATATTATTTTTTCTGTTAATTAATTTAAGTGTTAATTAATTTCAATATTATTTGAATCTCTGCATAAAACATAAATTTATAATTAATTTGTAATGATATTAGGATTTTTCTTATAATTCATAATTTTTGTTGTTTTTTTTTATAAATTTAATAATTGAATTGCGAATTGCGATCAATCAACATTTTGTGTAATTAATTATAAAATTGGCATTGGGTAGTAGAGATAGGCAATTGTGTGGTAGATTCAGTGATAAGTACATTTTCATGACTTTGTTTCATTTTATTGACAATACTTAGGACAATTTTTTCAATCATGGTAGTTCAATTTAGTTAATCAGAATCAGCTCATTTGCGAAATCCTTGCGAAAGATATATATAAAAAGCTAAAGAAACTAATCAAATTTAGGCTCTTTATCATAAAAAAAAAAATGTTTAAGACAAATTGAATGTAGTTTCTAAAAAATAATCCACATTTTGGATAGGCTCACAAAGCGAAAATCAAAAATCAATTCACAAGTCATTTCGTTAGTATTTCGCTCAGAATGGTTCGAACCATTTGAGAAAAAAAAAGCTATCATTCTTTGATAACTAGTCAGTTAACATCAGTCTCACATCAAAATTGATCCTACATAAATTCGTAACATATACAATCGAAGAAACAAAATAATAATTTCCAATGAAATTATATAATTATCCATCACAAACACATCACAGGTCACAGTCATAAACATAAAATTAATATTATATGTAATTTGAACGTAATTAATCCAAAACAATTTAATAACACTTATCATTTAAGTATAATCATAATATGTATAAAGATATTATATATACCTGCTATGGTTGAGCTTGGTTTTGCATCAATTTTTATTAATGTTAAGTTTGAATATGTGCTGGCAATTGCATTGATTTAAATGCATTTTATTGTGATCGCGGCATTTTCTGTACAAGAAAAGATACAACAACAACAACAAAAATAAAATAATAATAATAAATAATTAAAGGTTTGAATTTTGTATTCATAAAATTCAGTGAAGGTATCATTATTATTATATTTCATTTAAAATGCCAGCAACTTTTAAACGCACAATACCCAAAGACAATGTCCATTCATCCTCAAACCTATAACAATAATCACACTTTCATACATCATCATCATCATCGTTTCACTAATATATAATATGCAGTTAGTTATTTATATCTACGCCGGTTATTTATACGATTAAGTTTATTATAGACGTATATATAAGAATGCATTTGATGGCTAAAGTGATCCTTTGATGATGCTGAAAAATGAATATTATTATTCTTTTTTTCCATACTTATTTAGTTTTGTTTTGTTGTTTTTGTTTTTCAGTATTGCATGCACATTTTATTTATTGCATATTTTTTTCATATTAATTACTATTTAATACCCCAAGATCAAAGGTAGGTATATAAAGTGTTTAAAACATTAAACAAGTGAATAAGAAGTCCGTTCAGCATATTATTTATTCGATGTGTTTGGTTGTTTTGAATTTATGATTTAATGTTATGTGCGAGGTTTATATTTCGATGAAATCGAAACATCTATATTTTATGTCTTACAAAGAAGAAGCTCAATAGACTTTTTTTTATACGAACTTTACGCTGTTAAAGAAATGAATTTGAAAATAGTCTCTGTAATTTCATACAGAAAGTAGAGTATGAGAAACATCAAATGATAATGAGAAAAATTAACTTAGCAAATGTTCACATAAAGTAATAAATAATATTTGTAGATAGTGTTGGATATAAGATAGCGATTTGATTTGTGAACGATATAAGAATAGATCAGATCACGATCTAAATCAGAAAATCGGAATTTTTTTTCTTTTTGATATTGCGTTTTTTGAACTTTGGAAAATCATATGTCAGGTGTTTGCTGAAAGATACGAATATAAGCTTTAATGCTAATGCATTAGGTGATCACCATGGTGTCATTCCTGGTCACAAGGTCACGTAAGCACTCCAATTTTACATTTTTAGTCTGTCTGTGACCCTTTTCTCGAAGGAGGTGAAGGTTACAGTCTCTTCCCAAGTATATAGTATTCTCTCAAAGCCCTAAGATTCAATGTTATTTCTTTTCAATTTTTTTAATTAATTTTTTTAATTTATTTAATTCTTGAAATGATTTGCACACCGTAATTTAGATGATCCGATCTAAGATTGTTGATCTGAGAAAGAAAAATCGCAGCATCAAAAAGTGATCTGTGTACCAGAAAATATCTTACTAGAAATTATTACATCTGCAAAACATTTCGACATAAATTTTATAAAGAAGTTTAATAAATAAAATATTTTTTGTTATATAGGTACAAAGAGAAAAAACGAAAACAAAAAAGGTTTTGAAGGACGTGTTGAAAAAATATATTTCATTCGTGCTTGTGTCCAATTGAAACTATAAAACTGGGCCACCCGCACAGCATTTTATTACCATATTCGGTTGGCATCATCAAAATGGCAACGTAATCTTTATCGCATTATATGACAGCATATAAATGCGAAAACAATAAAGAAAACAAAAAAAAAATTAAAACTGTATTTGCCCAGGTATTATATCTTCACTTAAAATACAAATTATTACCATCAATATAGAGCTGTACATAAATTATTATAAAGTGTTTGTATGGATATTTGAGTGCAAATCGCATCAGGTGGTGCGCTGGTGGTACAATGGTTAAGTAAATTGAGTAAAACAGGAATAACATTTCTGATGATCATTTCAAAAAAACAAAAAAAATGGTTGAAAGAAGAAATTTACTGTAATTTTTTGTTATGGAACAAATTTATACTGAATAATAGTCCGATTAAAAAGCATCATATTGAGCTCGAAAAATTCCAAAACCCAAAAAGAATAAAGTTCTATTTTCCAAAAGTAATGCAAAATTACTGTAACTCCAATATTTATATAGCCACCGCGTGTATGTGGCCATCCACAGTGAACAGCTCAAAGTGTTAGTATTTATGTAGCCTGTCACATTATTCAAAAACGTTTTAAAGTAGAAAAGAAAAGAAGCAAAAAAAAAAAGACCAGAACAGAAATAAAGGAGATATATTTATATAAATTCCAGTTTTCTTAAACTTTAATAAATTATTATTATTTTTTTTTTTTTTTGTTTACATATTCATTCTCCTTAAAACTCGTGTAGAAATGGCATTAAAATTCTACAGATTTTATATTTGTTGATAATACATTTAATTATTTTATTATTTATCGCTGGGTGAATTGCAAGCACAGCAAATACTGAAATAATATATTTCTTATTGCCATTATTATTATTATTATGTTTGTATTGTACAATATTGTTTGTTATGAAAGTACTATGTATTAAGTATTTGCTATTAGTACACAGTTATTGACTCTATATATTCAACCTCTACATTGTTATTTATCTTATATTCAAATTGAATTTATGTATATACCAGATACCTATTATTGTATAAAGTCATGTAAAATCTATAAAGACTTCCCAATTTCATTGATGAATATATTTTAAATGGAATCTGCATTATCGATGACTATATTGCTATGCATCCATTTTTAAAAAATTTAAAAATAAAATTACATTGTCTACTTAACAATAGAGGTAACATTCATTTCTGAAATTATTTCACACGTTATCAAATCGTGTTTCTTCTTCCTAAAATTAGACTTCTTTTCTTTTTATTGCTGTTTGATATACAAAATATTATTGAAAATATTTCATAAAATAACTTCCGATCCACACATTTATTGATGAAAGACTATTTACACCGCCTTGTAATTTAAAAACTTACCTTATAGACCTTACCAGCTTCTATCATATTTTATTATTACGTTTAGAAATATCTGAACATAACAACAAAAAAAAAAAAAATAAAAAAATGTAGGTACATATCGGTAGATACCCACTTACAAAAAATGATTCATAATTTTTTCGTTTTTTTTTTTTTTGGATCTTTTTCTTTACCATAATAAAAAAAAATGGTATAAAAGGTAAACAACGTTATACTCTGTCTGCGATTGATAAATTCTCTAAGACAACTGTTTTTTTTTTTGTTCAAAACAGCCTTGGACCCAGATTTCAAAACGAAATATTTATGGATTTCCAAAAAATGGTTTGCAAATCAGTCTCAAAAATTATGTAAATTGTAAAATAAACCAGAGATTACGCGAAAGCTTATAACTGATATTAATCGAAATCGTTCATAAAGGAAAAAATTATTGTGGATTGATATTATACAATGCGTAACTACAACATAATATATAAATAAAACGTTATTTAATGATAAATGACTTGATTAAAATAATGTTCCATAATTTCTTATGCCATAAACTTAATACATGCTGACAAGACCTAGAATATTGTAATTAACTATAATACTAATAATAAATGTATTACGGCATTATTATTATTATTATTTTTTTTCGTTTTTCGTTTTTTCATTGTATATTATTACTAAGATGCCGGTATAATTATTTCTATATTACCATATTCACACATACCTTACCTTCAGGTTCCTGAGTTCGGTAACCAACAACATAAAAATCTTAACCAAAACAATAATCATTTTTAAGATAATTAACACATTCACACAACTGAAAGTTTTTAAAAAAGAAATCATCTCATTCAATTCTGAAGTAAGTATTTTTTTTTTCTTTCTTGTTCCTGTTCTTCATTTCAGCTTCTTTACGTTTGAACCAAATACAATATTACTGGCACGCACTTCTTCAATTTTTTTTTTTTTGATAAAGTCAGGCATCCGTGAGTAGTTTATATGAATCTATGAACACCATTTATGTCTTGTCTCGCAGTCAATACCAACCAAATCGACGAACCCTTCTTTTTCATTTTATTATTATTATTTTATTTTATTTTTTATTTTTTCATCACATTAATTGGTATCAGTTTGTTATTGCTTGTCTGTAATTTTATCTTGTAAGGTGCCGCGTATTAAATTTAAATTATAGCAATTTTCTATTATTATTAATAAATGCATGCCATAGGTTGCTGTTGCTGTTGCTGTATTTTTATATACCTTATAGCGTAAATATAGTATATAGCCGTACGAATGAAATGAATGTTACGTTTTAGCTTAAGATACTTAATTTTAACACTTTTTCTTACATGAATTATTAATATATCTTTTAGGCTGACTGAATATAATTTAATATTAAAAAATTGTGATATGGAAACTCATTATATGAGGTTCTTTATATCGGCATTTGTAATGAGAGCGCTGACAGGATTTCATCATAATATAACACGAACATCGAAAATTTTAAATACTTGAAGTTTTTGTTGTTGTTGTTGTTGTTGCTTATAATACGTTTTTCTTTTTTCTTTATTTTTTTCTTGTTTGGTTCACATTAAGTTTTGAACTTGTTTTACTTTGATATCAATAAAAGGTATACGAAGATATATTGAATTGGATTTTATGAAATATGTGTATTGGGTGTTGTTTTGCGTGATAATACTTACTTATACATATATGAATACTTGGAATACATATTTAAAAAATGATTTAATATTTTAGACTAATTAGTCTTTTGAGTTACATAATGGTTTATGATGGCCATATTATGGTGAATTATGACCATTAGGGGGAGGGGATGGGAGATTATACTTGGCGATCTCAGCGTTTACCTGTACCTCTAGCGAATTTAAGACATTAACCATTGCAAGAAAATCAGTGTGATTTGAATTAAAAATACTTTTGATTGTCGTTCAGTTGTTAAGCGTATCTGAAAAATAATTCTCCACAAAGAATTCTCTACGTTAACAATTTAGAAATTTATAGTGTGCGCGCAGAGTACAAAAATTTTCATGAGATTTTAAAATTCAAAAAGTTTCAAATTCATCGAAAAGTTAAAGAACTTTTCAAAAATTTCAATAAAATGAAAAAATTTGATAAATTAGCAAATAAAATTTATTAATTTATTTTCAATTATTAGGTATATGGCAAGTTTTTAAGACTTTCCTTCTCATCATCATCACCATCAGCAACATTTTGACTTCAACTTTTGGCCATGACCTTCAAAGTCAATAAAGAAAACTTGAAATGAAACGTTAATTGTGTATCTCATCAAGTACCGAATCCCCAATATGCAGAAATTTAATAACCCCAATTTGTTTAGCCCCAAAAATTCGTAAAGCATTACAATTGTCAATCATTTTAGTACCACACAAATGATCGAACTGATTTAAATTCCATATTTTTGAATAATTATAACATTTCTATAAATAAAATTCAAACACAATTTCGTATTTTGTTCTATAATTTTGTTGTAGAATGAAAGATACGGGAGAAGCAAGACTGAATAATAATTGAATATTCATATTTTTCGTACTTGTATTTAAAACAGTTCCAGCAGAAGTTTTTTTTTTATGTTATATAATATTTTAATATTTTTGTTTTTCTATTGATTCCATATTCAATGTCGAAACTCTCACACATAATTCTGTACATTATTGGCGCACGGACACACCTTTCACAAATATTATTTATTCACATTAATGTCCAATATTTGCTTTCCTCCAAATAAAACTTATTCGAAAAAATAAAACTGAACACAAAAATAAATAAAAAAAAAAAAAGAAGAAAAACAGATGTTTATTGCCATTGAAATTGATGATAAATTTTTTTAAATTAAAAAAAAAAAAAAAATGTAATTCCCACCTTATTAGCTAAGCAAAGCATGACGAAAAATCATAAACAAAAATAATTTATTAGTTTTATGTGTTTCGTTAATTTCATAAAAAACGAATAATTTTTATTAACATTTTAATTAGTTCGGTTTAAATGTATATTAAAACATTTTGTTATGTACAAAACCACTACAATAGAATCTACATATTATAAGTTTTTAGATGCGATGACTAAACTAACCTTTTATTTTGTTCGTAAATTGACTTAAATAGTAATGAATAATAATAATAATAATAATATAGTTTATTATTTCTTGTTTTTTTTTTTTCTTTCTTTTTTTATTCAGTTTATTAGGGTTATTAATGTTTGGTTATGGGCCGTACACGAAATTGTAAAATTACAATAATAATATAATATCTTTATTATTCGTATAGTGCTTGTTGCTCATATAGCTAATAATATTTATGCTTCTGCATTTTAATGTTTATGTTTTACAGTAAAAAATATTATTTAATATATTTAAATTAAACTTTATACTTCAATGCGTTTTATTTTACATCAATAAAAATTTCTACGTTTTGAATTAAAAAATTTATGATTTTAAATTATAAGATAAGACAAGGCCGTAGCTTTTGCAGAAAGTATAGCCGATTAATAATGAATTGAAAATCTTCACCGATTCCATAAATTGTTTAGTATTTTTCTGGGCGCAACAATAATTTGCAATTAGAATAAAGAAATATTTTTTGCTATTTATTTTTTCCAGAAATTTGTGTACATTTTAAATTTTATCACAGTTCGATTTTATAGAGATTTGGATTCTAATTAAATCGTTTCAGGTTTCCGTTTCTTAACCCTAATCTTGTGCCAGTGGATCAATTTGACCCATTCTGTACTTTGAGTAAGAATATCTCATCCGTTTATTACAAATAAGCCTAGATAGCCCTAAAATGCCCCCAAAAAAAAGTTATAGAGTAGATCTTTGACGATGTTTCATCTCACTTCAACTATTTTTTATTTTTGTTTCAAACGCAACCTGGAAAAGAGAAAAGCCGTTATAAATGTTGACCTTCATTTAAAGACAAAAATTTCCCCCATAAATCATAAGTACGTAATAACAATATACATTTTTCAATAAATAATTTTGACAGAAAAAAATTATGACTTTAGCAATTACCGAAAATAAGACAAACATCATAACTTTATATATACCAAAACTTTTTATGGGGGAAATTTAGGGGGGTATGATGTACGAGGGAAATGTTTGTCTTTACATGAACGTCAACATCTATAACAGCTTTTCTCTTTTCAAGGTTGCGTTTGAAAGAAAAATACAAAACAGTCGAAGTAAAGCGAAACACCGGCAAATATCTACTCTATAACTTTTTTTGGGGGCATTTTAGGGGGGGTATAATGTTCCACAAAAATTTTGCTCTCCAAAAATAAGTGGGGGTTGATAATGGATAAATTTTCTGCCCAAGGCCGCGTTTAGAAGAAAAATGAAAGTGGTCAAGTGGACCCACTCATACAAGATTACTATTTTATTATTTTACTACGTTACTATTTGTTAGGAGAGGATTAGGGTTAAGGTACGGTTCTGATTTAATTTTCTTAGAGTTGGGCTTTAAAGTCAAAAAAATGTTTGTTCTTGAGGGTATAAACGGTTCCTTTTTTTTATTTTACAAAATTTGTACAAGAGTTCAGGTTCAGTTCTAATTATATTTCCTTATGTTCTGGAGGTTCAATTTTAATTTTCGACTTCGATTCTGGAGGCTCGGGTCTCTGACTATTATTCTCCTTTCCACAAATTGATGCAAATCCAATTCGACAAATTTAAAAAAAATGTATTATTTAAATAAAAAAAAGTTGAAAGACACAGCATTGAGCATTTTTGCTTGCAGCTACAACATAATCAGCCCATATTTTTATGAGCTCATACTGAGAACTCAAGTCTTGAAACAAATTCAAATCTATTTTATTTAAAATAAAAACGGATTTTTTAAATTGTTCAACACATTGCATAAGCTACCGACAAATAACATCAAAGTCTCTTAATTCGAAATCATTCTGAAAAAGAGTTCATAATAAAACAAGACATATAGAAATATAAACTTGATAATATTTTGTATTATAGAAATGATTAATTAGTTTGCTTTCATTAATAACAGAAAGATTAATTATACCTTTTGACATTTTTGAACTTGAGCTGAGTACTGTGACCAATCCACTATACACATAGAAATATAGAAGAGTGAAGATGAAGAAATAGTGTAATAATTGCCTTTGAAAGTAAAAAGAAATTTTCTTTTTATTCTTCTAAAAACTAATGACATTTTCACACACCAATCAAATAATATTCTTACATAAAATACAAATATAAATATTGTCTTGTTTGAAGTGATAATTAATTGTAAATTCAAAAATGGTTAAAGAGAACCAATTATGTTTTTATTGTTACGAAGCTCTGTATAAGTAAATAATACAAATATATTTTCCATAGACCATAAGTATTTATATCCATATTATAGTTTGTTTATAGATTTTCATTATTGTTAGTGATATTTTTGTAGGTATATAAAAATGGATCGAAACTGAAGTTGAAGCATTCGAGTAATATTCATTAGGATGGTCCAAAAAGAATTAATGCTTAAAATTCTTTCTAAATTCCACTATAAACCTACGCGGTTTTCGTAGCGATTCAACGGATTTCATTTTAAAATGAGTGAGGCAATTTCACGATAATGTGTAATGTACGGAACCATAGACTATTTTTGAATAGTTATGAGGTCTGGAACCAAATAAGATACAAAAAAGCTATAGATGAGCCGCTGTTTAAAAAAATCTTTCCAAGTCAGATTCATAATGGCCTGCAGCTCTTCCAGAGACATTAACTATTCAAAAATAGTCTTTGACTTTTCGTTCGTACATTATTCATCATCGTGGAATTGCCCAGTAATAGAACAACCATTTATTTATATTTTTAAATTGAAAAATTTTCGGTTTTTATTATTAAACGATTTTGTTTCTTATATTTGGTAATATTTTTATTTAACCATTACTGATTACATTTTGAAATCTGTAATCCATTTCGATTATGTAATTTGTAATGCAGTATTATTTTATGAATGCATTTCGAATTGAAAATATTTTTTAAATGTAATACGTAATCGAACAGATTACAAATGTCAAAATGTAATCAGCAATATATATTACCGAATTTATTATAAAGAAATTCTGTGTCATTCTTCCATCTCGGTTTTTAAGAAAGTTCCTTTTTTCTTCTGGACCACCCTACATTCGTATGGGTAACTTAGCGTAGAAAACATAATATTTATATTTATGTTATTTGTATTTGAGAAGGTGCATACACTAAGAAACTTATTGAAAAGTAATTTAATAAAAACATCTAAATAATGTTTACATAATTCATCTTCAGTATATTTGTTTAATATGTGTGAATATGTCAGCCGAGTAAATAAAAATTAAATTGTTACATTTCAGTTCTATATGCATATAAAAATATATAGTTAATTTTAGTTTTAAGAATACAATCGCATTAGGTGTTAATGAAATAAAAGTATATGAATAGCGTATTTTTTTATTTTATTGACTTTCTAAATTAAGGACCGAATAAAAACATATCGTGAAAAGAAAAATATGATAAATTGCTTGTCTGTCAGTTTATATTATCTATCTCAATAGTTATGATAGAGCCTAACACCATACCAATTTTAAACTCATGTTAAAAATACTAGAATTGTTTAAAACCTTGTTCGTAACAGTTGCTGTCGTTTTTTTTTATACGAAATCATAGAATATATTTATCGAACAAAAGAAAAATATTTTGATAGGAATAGGAATAAACAAACCTTAAATTGAATATCTCAATGTGTATTTTTATTTTTTTCTGTCACAGTGAAAATAAAGGGACCATAGATTTAATATTTATCTAAACATTCAATTTATTGTTTATTAATACATCGAATTAAAAACACAAAAAAAAACAAAAATCTGTATAAATATTTTGTGTAATGCCTTTAAGAATATGACAAATATATTTAAAGTAAATAAAAAGTCATATTTTTCTATTTTTTTTTTTTTTTTAGTTAAATTCCCAGATCCATTTCAATTCAACCCAATGCATATCAACGGGGGTTGTTTGATTTGTTTCGGTTTCTGAAAATTTACAAACAATTCATTATTCTAATAAACAATGAGAAAAAAAATAATGCTGACACCCTTGGTGCAGCGTACATGTAGTTCAGTAGGTACTTTGGAATGGATGTAAACATTTCAGGTGGACTTTTGAGCAATATGTTTAATTTTTTTTTGTTTGTACTTCGATTAGAGTTATTATCACCTGGACAAGAAAAATGTGTACATTTATGATGAATGTGCATTTTTAATAATTTATTACCAAGCAAAGCAACCCATAACTTAATCGTATTTCGAACAATATTAATTATTAAGTAAGTAAATAATAATTTAAGACTTTAAAATACCAAATACCATTATTCGGTAACTAAAAAGTTTCCAGACTCTTATAGTACAAACTATTTTGCTGATTGTAAAAGTTTTTTATAGCAATTATAAAAAATGGATTCACCAATATTAAACTGAATAAAATTATTTAAATTTTAACCTGAATATCAAATTTCAACTAATAAATGCGGGAACAATTACTCAATAACCCGCAACCACTTAAATAACATGATGTCCAAAAGTAATGAAACACAAATGTAATACTTATTACCTGCACCAAACCTATTTCATTGTACGAACTGCTCAATGAACCAGAATCAAACTAAAAAAAAAAAAAAGTTTTTTTTTTTTTGAGTCTGTGTGTTCTAATCTGAAATTTGTTCTTTTTCTTATTTTTACATTTCAGTTTTAGATGTTAATCATGAACAAGTTGAATAAGTATCAATAAGCATTTACAGATCACAACCGAATGGAAAACATATTGTGAAATTGAAAGTCATCCTTACACGATCATATTTTTTTTTCTTTTTATTGATTGATTGATTTTAAACGATAATAGATTTCATAACATTTTAACGGTATAAGTGACTAGTGACAAGTTCACTTTATTTATGTTTGATGCATCATTACGGACCAGTCTCATATTTAAGGTAAATCTTTTATATGCTAGATTTTATATAGGTAATTGGAATTCGTCGTTTTATTTAAGTTTTTTTTGTTTTTTTTTCTTGAAATATTTGTTGGTTTTATTTATTGACAGATTAAATCTAAAAAGTTTTTTATTTTTTTATTAAACGTTGAAACATTTTTTAAAACATTTGTTAAAATGACATTTCGCAGAATTCGCTTTGTTTTTTTTCTTTCTTTTAGGTATAAAAGGTATGTCGTACACATTTCTGTTTTTCAATAATCTTATTAAGGTGCATTCGAAATTGAAGTCAATCACATCGTACTCGTACTCTACTCACATTCACATATCATATTCTGCCTACACCAAAAAAATGATACCGTTAATTATTACTTTTTAACTTATATATATAAATTTCAAGAAGAGATGTCAAAGAATTTTTGTAAAAATATTTTAAATTCGAATTTTGTTGAATGCATTTAACACCCAAAAATCTACATGTCTTTCATTTATATCCGATTAACATCATCTACCAAAATATTCGTACTGACTCTCTGTCTGCAATATAAATGATTATTATTTTTAAAATAATTTTAATATTTTGGCAAAACATTCATCTTGAATATGAGAACCGTGTAAAATGCATTAATCAATATTGTTATAGGTATTACCCGGTTCCAACCCGTACGCAACACAAAAATAAATTGTAAGTATATACGTATATGTTTTATGAAATGTGCAGCGGCAATAATATATAATAACTTATAGATATTTGGACCAAGAGTGCGGAAAAAATTAAATAACTGAAAAAAGAATAAAAAAAAAAAAAAAAAATATTTATATATTATATTAAATATATGAAAAAAATACTGGTTGTTAATTTTACTCACTTGTCAGATAATAATTCTAAAGGTAAAATAATTCATGATATGTGTGAATAATTTATTTCAACCAAACATCCATCATTTTGCGCTGAAACGCCTACCACACACTATTCAGAATAGCATATATTATATTATACCTGACCTGTGCATTTTTTTTTTAACAGATATTCTTACCTATATATAACCAACCGTCTAATATAAAAAAACTATATAAAAAAAAAAAAATATTAAACCACACGCTATGTGCTTATGATTTAACAGATTCACAAAAATGAAATGAATTTCATGTAAAAAAAATAAAAATAGTAAATATTTATTAGTGGAATGTTCAAATTATGATGGGATTAACTACTACTATTTATTAAAATAAAAAAACCTTTTTTGATTAATAAAAATTGATAATTTATGTGTTTTATGTTATTTTAAAGAATATACAGTTGTCCTCGAAAGAATTGAAATAATAATTACTTTCAGTGTGGCAAATCGATGACAAGGCGAATGGATTTTTAGACTGTTAATAGAATTGGATCTTATGATTTATACTATCCATACTTTATATCGGATTCTTTGTTCATATTTAGCATATTTATTGAAATTAAATATTTCAAGGTGATTTAGTATGTTCGATTTTGCAATCACATCAAAATAATATAACATTAAGCAAGTATGATAATTACGGTTGATTGATTACAATTCAAATTTTAAATTTTTATTCTAATAAAACAATTGGAATAATATTTTTCGCACATTTAAGGAAAAGATGACATAATAATATATTCCAGAAATAATTTTCTTTTCTTTTTTTTTTTGAATTTAGTTTGCGAGTCAGAAATTCTATTTTGTTTCATAACTTCCAATTTTTGGAATATCCTCTTCGATTTTTCCTCCAACATTCTTTAAAAACAGGAAATTTCATTCGGAATTTCACATCCTGAACATCCTGAATTTCACATGGTGCTTCGAAACGAATATAATTACAAGTGAGAAATAGATCTGGTTCGAAGGTCCATGTAAAATATTAATATATATAATTACTAAATCGAATATTTTGAATAGCCCTAAAATATTTAATTTAATTGAAATATGCTAGATATCAATACTCTTTAAGTTGTTTGTTAACTACAATTGTCTATTGAAAAAAAAATATTTCATCAATACCTATGTGATATCTTATATATATGTTCTAATATTAAACATTTTTCATTAATATATTAAATGAATGTTAAACATTAAATCGACTAAATTCGTTACCCATATTAGATATGATATGATATCCATATCATTCTTTGTTTATACATCAGTGAAATAACGATGCTTCTAAAAGTGATTTGTGTTGAATCAAATTTAAAATGATTATTAACTCGCTTTAATCTTTGTTTGCGTTGTAGATTTTAATACTATGTTGGTCTTACAAAAAAAAAAACTGTCATAAGTTTTCGTTGTAAATTAAAACACATCAATATGATAAATCTGAAAAAAAAATACGTTCAATTCGTTTTCTAATTTAAAGCTTACTTTTGTTTTGTATTGTTATTAAATGTACAATTAAAGACTATTCCAACTAAAATTAATTTAATCACAAAATTTCATAGATTATCTCATTTGGCGGTAAAATCAAAAGTCTTTAAAAGTTTGAGAATCTTTGTAAGAGATGAGGAGAAAAAACACGTTTATTATTATTATTATAATAGAAGCTCCTGTATAAATATAATTTTTATGTTAACGTACACGCTACAATTCCAATATCATTCTTACCACAATTTCATTTAATTTTATTTTTATTATTATTTTTTTTTTCTTTATTCATTTTTCATCTTGAACCATTTTTTTTTTTATATGAAATGCCTCTCATCCATGAACATGAACAATGCAACTTTACCTATAAAAAAAAATCAACTTTTGCCTATCATATCATATTAATTGCCTTTTCAGTCGTTTGATTTTCTGTTTTGACTCTTCTCCTTTAACATCGCTCTTCGTTTTCAAGTTGAAAGATATTTTATTGGCCTGTAATTATGGAACAGAATACCGCATCGCGCGTTCTCTTTAGAACTTTATAAATATGGTATTTAGGTTAAAATTTTAAATGTTTATACGATGATCTCATTGTTATATAATATGCCAGATAAGAATTATTAATATCTAATATTATCAATATTATTGATATTACTGTAGCATTATTTTATAGAATTAAATTAATTTCAAATAATAATTTAATGATAAACAATTTATTGATTAGTGATTTCAGTTTGATGTTCACTTTTGAATTAATACTTGCTTCTGAACTATGAGGTGGATAGTAGTAGTAGGTACTTTGGAGGTATAGGGAATACTAGTTTTTAAGCGATACTAAACAATAAAAGTACTGAAAGAAAAAAATGTAAGTTGAAATATAAACGAAATGATCTATATTTTCTTTTGTTATCTAACACAAAACAAATACCGAAAAGAAAAATATTTTATATATTATATTTAAATGTGAATTTTAAAGCACAGTCAATTCAACGAACCATCAAATCCAAATGATTTCAATATTAGGAATTGTTTTTGTTACAATAATACTTTTACGATGCGAATTATTCGTCGCTTTATTATATATCCTTCGGGTGGGGGGCGCTAGCAAGCACATTTTCCGAGCGCGATAATTCGCCGAAAAAGCAAAAATTTTAATGCAAACTTTCACAACATTTCGTGTCTGTGAGCATATATAAAGATTATCAGATCTAGAAAATGAGGTTTTTACGACACACCGACACCATTTCTGTATCATTATTCTACTGTAGATAGAATAGAGTAGTGAAAAATTTAGTGTTTGTATAAAAATTTGTAAAAGTCAAATGAAACGATAGCGTGCAATAAGGATTTAACAAGTAATTTTGAAAATTTACAATAAAAAAATATTTAAATATTTTTTTTATCCTTCGTAAAGCACAAGCGTAGTGAAATAAGCAGAAAAAATTAACTGAAAACATTCGGTTACTTGGCATCATTAATCAGTTACAAGTGTTTTCTTTCGATTATGTGGAAATTATATAGTCGCATTTAGAGCAAACTTATTTATTTTATATACGCACACACATAATAATAAAGTACTTCGTATGAAAATTTTCTCGTTGAGTTTATAAGCTTAATATGTGCAATTGCCACGGGGTTTTAACATCCAACTTGGTAGAAGAAAAAAAGAAGAAAAGAAGTTTTTACTTTATTTCAGTTCATCATTTCATTTTATTAGGCAAGGAAAGGATGTGAAATGAAATTGTACAAAATAAAGAGATAAAAATAAAATAAAACGAAATTATGCATACAAAGAAATGTTATGGGAAAATGGTAAATATTTTAAAATGTTAGAATTATATTTGGTGAGCCGAGGGCCATGAAATCTAGTAAGAGAATATTATTAAAAAAATAAGGGGCACTCGCATATTATTCTGACTAGAAAAACTTTTTAGTGCTTTCGCGATAGCTTCTTTTTTACATTTGTTTGTTTGTTAAACATAAACATTTTTCACACATTTTTGTTATTTGCGTTAAACATTTTGTTGTTGTATATATCATAAAGACGGAGAGAATACAAGGAGAAAATATATCTTTCATATCGCAAAACACCTTGCTTGAAGCACAAAAAAAAAAAAAAAATGAAAAACAGACGTATCATAAGTCCATGGCATCGTACCCTATTAACTTACAAACGATTAAAGTAATAAAGCGTTCTGTTATGTAAATTTATGTAAACATTGAAGAGGTCCCATTAAGAACATAACACAATTTCTCCGCTAATTATCTTTTTTAAAGAAGATAAAAAAAAAAATGTTTATATACATACATATATATTTATATTTTGTACTTTCCTTGCTTTCATACTTAAAATAGCAACAGAGGAACATAAGATATGGTATTTATTGTCTGTGTGTACCAAATATAACATCCCTCTATCTATCTTCATGTCTAATTTTTAAGCAGATTATGCATATAAACAACGGCCTGTGTGCAATATCATAAATTATGTTACGGTTTGAGGTTTTTATCATCAAATTATACGGACATTAATTTCAAATAAAAAATGAAATCTTTTTTCTTTTTTTGTGGAGAAGGAAAATGTATAATAAAGTCAATGTATTTGAGCATTTGTTGTATAGATTCGTTTGTTGTTTCATGTGAATATTTTGCTTTGCTTTAATATTTAGTCAAATGCATCAAATCATTTTTGATGATTTTGATGTAGATATTTTTTCGAATATCTGTATTTTATATTTATATAATATAATCAGAATATTCGAATAATATTGAAGATCAAAGTGCATCCTGTAGGCTGTATTCAGAAAGTACGGCAAACCTATCGCCATAATTTGCAATTACTAACCAAAATTGTATTTGTATTTCGTTCAATTGAGAGGCCACATATTATACCAGTGTATTAGTTAAACCGTAAATTTTGAGATTATTGTGTTATAATAATAAAATAATAGCTGAAACAATATGATATTGTATAGGAATTAAGTGTTGTAACTTACAACTTGTAAGTTCAATTAAAGCTCTATTCTGTCCTTCTAAATTTTTCATCTTTTTTTCAAAGCAATACATAACTCGCATTATTACATAATAAATGAATCACAATAAACTATTAAAGTCCTTTGCCGAACCAACAATAAGTTGCCAACTATCTCCTCTCATATATCAATTCCAATTCTCGCTGTTTCCTATTATGTCAAATATACTCTGCTGAATCATTCCACCTTAACTTCCGCCTGCCTCTGGGTCTTGTTCAGTCAAAGTTCAAATTCAAGGTTTGTTTCGGATAAAGAGAACTATCCATCCTTTCTACAAGATCTGCCCAACTTAATTTTTGGCTAATTATTATACGTGTAGGAGTAGGTATATAAATGTATATCCTATAAAATTAAATAAAAAATGTGTCTGTTCGTTTACATATAAAATTTAATAACTCAAAATCAATATTAAACTGAATGAAAATATTTAATTCAATTATAACAAAAAAAATGGTGTAATTCCGATTTCCAGTAATCATCATGAGAAATAATAAATAAAATAGAAACATTGTAAATATCGTGTCTGGTTCAATCACATCTTTATTATCAATCTATAATAATTTGTGTGTGTGAGATCCCATGGGATTGATTTTCTTTTAGCAAATACTAAAAACCAAACAGCCAAAAACACAAATCATCCGCAAAATATCACTTTTTATATTCGTGGAAAAGTTTCGAATCCGCATCAAATGACGGGGCGGAAAGTATACAATGATACAAGAGCGTGTAAGCTAATGAAGATATACGAACTTGAACTATACCTTACTTGCTTTACTTTTCTTCTTCTTCTTCTTCTTTTTTTATTTTATTGCAAAACCACAAAGGAATTAGATATAATATTTTAGTGATATTATTGTTATTTTATTTTTGGAAGTTTATTTTTTTTTTTTTTTATTACTGGGGGAAGTTTTTCCAGTGAATTGTATAAAATTTATTGAATTTGTGTTTTCATCTAACACAACAATCGCGCAAGGAATAAATTTTGAGTGTGTACAAGCAGAGCTGAGATGTAATATAACTAATTTATTATTTCATATTTCGACTTGTTTTTTTTTTTTCTTTTTTTTGTTATATTTTATATGATTTATGATCACTTGATGAGACACGATGTTCTCATCTTAGTTTTTTTTTTTTTTTATTATTTTTGTTTTGTTATTTACTTTTTGTTTCTCACCTCTGGCAACATTTTGAATCATCTTCGTCTTCAAAACATTAACGTATTAATAATTTGGAATATTAAAGAACAAAACGGTACAAGGGTAAAAACTAAACGAGAGATAAAAAGGAAAAACCAAAAATGAAGAAGAAGAAGAATTTTGCATATTAAGTATATATTTTCGTTGTAGACACTCAGGTACCTTATTGAAGCAGGTGTCGGTATGTAATGTACAACACTTTATTTTATTTTATATTTATATTTTTTGTTGGTATAATGTTGTGTTTACCTTGGTTTTTCAATTTAAACCAACTATAATCTGTTCTGTAATACAAATAAATGTATTCAAAAATGTTATGATGCTCATCCAGAATATTAAATACAACAATAGAACATTAATTTACAATTTTATATTATGTAGTTTTCTCATAAAATTTTGTTTCCCTGCCATATACTTTTCACATTTCACTCAATTACCATGTTATATTTTCATTTAATGGTTACATCATCGCATCCTCTATAACTATATACCCACACGAAAATGCCGAATTATTTTTTTTCACAAAACGTTAATTTGCTAGAGAGAAGTAAATTTGCTGGCTCGCTTATTTCTATCTATGAAATGAAGATATGTGTTGTGTGTGTGGTGGCGATGCTGTGCGTTGTAACATTTTAGTATTTTTAATGATGAAACGCTATGAAACCGTCGTATACTTCGTATATAAATATATAGATTATTTTATTTTAGTGTGACTGCGGAATATAGTGAATTTGGATGGGCTATATAATAATAATATAAATGGGAAGGAAGCATTAAATGGAGGGTTGATTTTTAGCTTTGATTAAAATAACATTTGCTTGTATAACACTTACCCTCGCCCCATACTTACAACAAATCAATAGATTATATTGTTATTATTATTATGTTGTAGTTTATTTGTGCGGGTATATTTGGTTTTTATTCATGTTTTTCAAATGATTGAATTTAGCTAATTTCTGGCACTTGTTTTGTTTGGGATTTCCGTTAAAGTAACGATAAATAAGAAATGGATTAAGAGCGTGTATGTATATAAATATATATGAAAACAGATCTATATAGCAAAATAATTTTATGTTTTCGTATCATTATTGTGATGGTTCGTAATCAAATATATCGATTAGGGCCATAATGTTGGACGAGTTAATTATAATTTAAGTCATTTATTATTATTATTTACTGGCAACATAGTGTTTTTATTTTTGCATAATAAATTTTATTGCTTCACTTAATCTGATTGATTTTGATTTTATATTATTGAAGTTGAGACCCAAACCTTAATCTAATGATATGTAAGTCGCGTTCGTATGTTCAAAATGGCGAAAATTGAATTTAATTCTTTAATTTAAAGAACAAAAAAAAAGGTAGAAAATGTGGCAATTTTTAAATCATTCGTTATTGTCGAAAGAAATGTTTAGCATGAAATAATTATAATAATAATAATAATAATAAAAACATCAGTAATATAAAAGTATAGCATTTTGTGTGGTCCTTAAAAATCCGAATATTTCAGTCCTTCTAATAAGACATCACACCAACTAATTTATGATATGTTTACTTCAAACACCTCTAACTGTAACATAATATTTTATTCTTTATTTTTCCATCAAATAGAAAGCTAAATTATCTGTTTTGTGTACATATATAAATTATTTCGATTATTTTTAAATATAGAGCGAACGAATGTGTGTAGACCACCCGCATTAGAAAATTTGCCATATTTTCTTCCCATATAATGCCACTTATTTTCTACTAATGATCCTTCGAGCTGTCATGTTCATTCAGCGTACACACACACAAGATATATATTCGTAAATTGCTATATGGTACCAAAAATTTATTTTGTAAGATGAACCAGCAAAATGATATCGAAGGGATGGTTCTTTTTTCTTTTAAAACGATACGAAACTATTTAGAAAAAAAAGAAATTCCTAAAACAACAAACATTTTTGGTATACTTACTTACTTACATATATTTAAAAGAAAAATGTGTACATATACCAAAAAAAAAGAAAAAAACTCCATAAAAATTCGATATTTCGTCTTGTTTTGCTTTATGATGTCGAGGTCAACAAATGTTAACATAAAGTATGTGTAAAATTTATGCTCGAAAAAAGTGAATTATTGCTTTTCATAACATGTGTAGTGTGAAAAAAGGAAATGACACGGTGGTATTGGGTTCGGATCGGGTTTCTATTTCATTTCTTCCACATTTTTTTTTGTTTTCGTTTTCATTTTTGCTTTTACTTTTTCCATACGATTTTGTTTTTTGTTCAAAACATAAATCGTATTTTGAATTTGTGTTATGGGTAAGTACCCGATTTACAAACATGTTTTCTTTGTATGCTGAACTAGCAAAGCAAATAAAATAATGATAAATAAGTCCTATTCCATTTTAATTATTTGACGCTGATTGAAATTCGAATTTAAATATTGATGAAAATAAAACAATGAAAAATCGTACGGATTTGCTTTGGTAACTCCCACTGAATTAGTAATAATAAAAAAAAAAAAATATTAAAATTTTATTTTTTAAATTGCAATTAAAAATGAAATAAAAATAAAAATTCTTAACATTCCTTTAATTTTCTGTCGTATTTCATTATTTTCTTTTTTTCTTTTTTTTTTCATCTAATCAACACTGACATCTGATAAACGGTTTATTTTATGATATTCATATATATTTAATAAATGTTTTAAAGACCAGTTCGAAATAATATAATATTAATAATCGTCAAACATTATTTGACTGGACTCATCGATGATGTATGAGACTCGGTTGGGGGCTCAAAATTCTGTATGTGTGTCTTATTTTATTAATTCTCATTCGTATTTAGTGTAGAATTTTATTTTAAAATAAAAAAAAAACCAACGTATTAAGAATATTTGTACGAAAACAAATAAAAAAAAAAGAAGAAGAAAAGTACAAACCCAACAAAGGAACTGTTAAGCATTTTCTGTTTATTTTTTTTTTTTTATTATTATTTTGAAATGAAATAATGTTTGTTTATTTTTTAAAAACAATTTGTCATAAATTTAATTAAAACTAATGAACCAAAAATATATTGAGACAGGTGCAAATATGTTATATTTGTTTTATTCCAAATTTGAATATTTCTTAAAAATTTGATGGTTCATTTGTTTTTTGTTTCTATTCCATTTTCATTTTCAACTTTTCGATTTTGATGATGACAGAATAGAGATAATTTGAATTTTTTTTTTAATAAATTTGCACTTTAAGGAAATGGGTTTAGCTTCTACTTAGTTAGTTTTTTATTCATGAGCAAAATCCGAACATGATTTCGGTAAAAGGGGACAACAAACCTAAACCCCATAACCGTATTGTATTTACATTTTAAACGTATAATTTCGATGTTATACAGATTCGATTTTGTGCATGTTGTGAAATAGAACTGATTTATTAAGCGGAAAATTTGGTTTAGAAACCCCTTTTTTTATCGACTTGGCGCAATAATATATTGTGAAACCTTACACAAAATAATGTAGAGTATATTCCAATCGAAATGGTATAACGGTATAAGTATACCATCCAGAAGTTGAGGGTTGAAGCGAAAAGTTTTGAATAAAAAAAATAAAATAAAGAAAAAACTTCATATTGTAATTTATTTGGCACATTTATCGGTCTAGTAACTGCGTGAAGAAAAAAAAGAAGAGGAAGAAGAAGAAGAAAGTTATTCATTCGCATTTCTGAACAAATATTTTTTTTCCCCATAAATAAATTGTTTTCGGAATCATTTCTAGAAATCTATTTAGTCCGTAACGATTCGAAAGAGCCGCACGTCTTGATTATTCTTATTATTTATTATTAATATTTACACAATTACCACAAAAATGCATAATCTTTATTATAAATATTTTCTTTTTTCTTTTTAATATTGTGATAATTTATGTAATGACAAAATATTCAGTATCAATAATATTAAATTATGAACACGATAACTTTTATTATTATAAAATAATAAACTTAGCTGGCTTAATAAGAAAGAAAAACAGAAAACTATATTTAAACAATATCCATATACTTACCTATAGCCAATCCACACAAGCCACACCAAAAACATAATATCCAATAATATTTATTTTACTTTATTTTATTTTATTTATTTCTCTCTTTTGCTTTTTTATAACCGACACTAAGCCAGCATGAATCCGAAAAAACACACCTTACTTCCATCCGCATTATGACATTATAAGAGATGTTTAACAAAAGGCTATGGTACATTTTCTGTCTGCACGGAATATAAGTATGAAATGGCTCTCTGCCTGTATAAGTAAATAATAATAATACCAGAATTGGTCTGCTTCATCGTTTTATTTATTCTTCTTTTTGTATGATAAGTAGTTATATTTCATATTCAAGTGGCTGTGTGTAATGGTATTTTGTGGAACAAAACAATCAAATAGATTTAAAAAAAAAAAAAAAATTTATTCATTTTACGGATATTTAACAGGAACAAAATTATGAGATTTTTAGTCTTTATAAAAAAAACATAAATTATGGTGATGTGTCATAATATTTTTTTTTTATTGTTGTTGTTGTTGTCGTTAAATTTAAATATATTTTTAACAATGTTATAATTTATGGTATTGTCGAAATGAACCGAACACACTCTATAACAAACCATAACATATTGAAATGCTAATTAACGATAGCCAGATTTATGAAGAATTAATTTAAAAATGTCATCAAATATATATTTTTTTTTATTATTATTGTTATTATTATTATTATTATTATTATTATTATTATTATTATTATCGTTATGAATGTTGGTTATGATCACTGGTTGTAGGTATATTTACACCGTTCATATATATGTTTTGTTGTTGCATATAATAATATTGTGCATAAGCTTTATTTAATAAATATATGCGTACATATATTTATCTGAATGTAATAATATTGATAATCGTATACCTACTTATTTGTATAATATAAATTGTTATAGACTTCGAATAGTCTTTCTATAAATAATATATACCTACGAATATAGCGGATCGATTCGAATATCTACACCTCAGTTTTTACACCAGATGATAATAATGTCATAAAGTTTTTTTTTTTTTTTTTTATTTATTGACAAATAAAATGAAATAAAATGCAAATAAAAAATTTGGGCACAGTTTTTAT
>JAABKK020060822.1:0-32386 GCA_011634745.2 Catotricha subobsoleta
TCGTGATTAGAATTGTATAAAGTTTCTATTTATGTTATAAAAAGAACATCCATTATGAGTAGTGAAATACCTCATTACATTACATTCAACCCATACAAATGTTGTTACAAAAATTGATTCATTGAAAATCAGAAAAATACTTTGTTTAAAAATCATCACTATAGTAGATTCTAAATGATTTTAATTATGAATAATAATATTTATTTTAATTAACTAAGGTCGGACCTAAGATGCGGTTTTAAAATATAAAAAGACTCAGAACGTCGTGTAAAATGTGAAATGAATTGTAATATATAAAATGCTTTCCTTAAATTGAAAAAATCGGGAAAAACATGAAAAAATGGATACTTTTCTGGATTGCTTAACAAAAGCAAGAGACTTGGCCTACCTTGAGGGTGATTTTTTCCAAAAAGTCCTGGAGGATACATGTTGTGCAACGGAAATTAAGGCCGCCATCTTGAATTTATTTTGCCCAGCTTCTCCTACCATTTCACATAAGCCTACTGCCCGAATTCACGATTTTTTATTTTTATTAAGGGTGCTTTCTTTAGGAGATGAAAATTGGGAGCTAACTTCACAATTGTTAACCTGCATTATTTTACTAAAAAATGCAGATCTCTAGAAAGAAACATCGTACAGACCCGAGTTTGGAATCTTTGGACGTAAAATTAAATCACCCAAATTTTTTACTAGTCCATCTTTTTTAAAATTCTGGCAGGATGCCTTTGAAAATGGCGACTAAACATGAGGCTAAAACTAAAAAAAATATTTTTTTTGCGTTTGGATGCCATTTTGAAAGACTTCCTGCCCGAATTAAAAGAAAATGGTCGACAAAGGTAATTTAATTTGTTGTCTAATGGTATAAGGACTAGGGTTGTGCGACCTATCGTTTCAGAGATATGAATTTTCTTCTGAAACCTTGCAAGAGATGGGGAATCACCCTGTAGGCGGCCATAACTTCGGTTGCATAGCATGTATCCTCCAGAATGAATATAAAGACAGCAATATTCATTTTAGCAGCAAGTTCTACAAAACTCTAAAAAAAAATTTTGAAAAAATTATCTGAAATATTGTTGTATATACTTCACACTATTGACATTCGTCATTATATCCTTGACTAATATTCAAAAAAAATGCCGCAATTTCAGCTGCTATTAACAAACGTGTAGTATGGACCTTACAAAAACCAATTTACAATTGTACAATAAAAATATAAATTATTAAAATTAATCAAAGAAAAAATTTCACATTTTTTTTTCGTTATCCATTTTCTCCGTCCATAATATTAATAGTAAATATGGCATATATACACACATTTTCTCTTATTAACCAATTTCCGATATTACTAAGAGACAAAAATAAATAAAAATAAATAAATATCAGTTACAATATTATGAGTATTTAGTTGCTCGTTAGTAAAATGTTTATTTTATATTCACATTTTTAAACAGCTAAATTGTATAGTTTTATCGAACACAAGATGTATATAAAAACTGCGGTTATGAATTGCGAAATATAATTAAATATAACATGGTGTTTTGTAAATAGAAATGAATAATAATTATATATATTTATGTTTAACGTTACAGCATAATATATATTTACCTTAGAAATAATTATAATAAAACGTTAATAAAAACCATAAAAAAAAGTAAAAAACTAAGAGTACGCCTACTATATGAACGAGCTCTTTTGTATATATATTTGTTCTCTACCTTTTTTTTCTTTCAAAAACGATTTTTTAATCCATAATAGTGTTTTATTTCCTATTCAAAATATTATATATTTTTTTCTTCATCATATTTTTTTTTTTTTAATTAGAGGAAAGAAGCAGTTATGTAGGTGGTTTAGAATAAAAGGTGTGGTGATATGGTTATTATTCATAATGTACAACTCTACAATAATGTCCTTTACCTATAATGAACATGGACATCTAATTTACCAGAATATTATTAATGTGTTTACTTTAAACATACCAACATTTTGATATAATATTTTTATTATATAAAATGGTTAACATTATTTACATTCAAAAGATGTACATAATTTGTTTTAGTATAATTAAACATCTGAGTGAAATGGAGTTGTATACATTTTAAAATTAAGTTTATGAACAAAATACATTTTGGCATAAAATATTATAAGCTTTAAGTGAAGAAAATGTTGGTTATCTGATAATTTTAAATATTACAAGAATATGCTAACATAGCAGTCGTTGTAACCAAAACTACGATAATTTGGGATAATTGAGGAAATTATCCATGCCAATTTTACTGAAATTAATTTATATTTGCTTGCTGTGTGAGCAATATAAAATTAAACAGTTATTTGATAAAAGATTACTTATTTAATTAATACTGTTGATTCGTTTTTGAGTGATTAGAAATTAAATAATGCCTAAATTGAATACAACGAATTATTTATTTTTATCATAAATAATCTTACATTAGAATACCAAGAATTAATACAAAAAAAATATTCTATCTTTTATACTCCAAAACTTGCCACTAAAATTCATTGTAACAAATTCACCAATTCAACTTTAGCTCTTGTTGTAATCCTAAAAAAAAATTCTGTACTTAATTAAAGAAAGGTTATTTGTTTTCATAATTTTTTTGGAAAGGGAATGAAACCTCTTCCTTTTGTTTTCAGAGCGGTTTTGTCCGTATTTATAAGTTTTGAGTTGCTACAGCTATCTTTTAAGTGGTCACACATAATGTCACTGAGTTATCGTTTCCACAGCCACAAAAAATAAACCATTTTTTTTTGTTTTGGTTCCAGAAACGGTTGCGGAAGCAATATCTCAATCAACATTAAACTATGCGATTACTTACTAAATTGCTGTAACTAATAGCTCCAAACAAATAAAGTTTATTTTCGAAAGCATCTATGTAGAGATGCACAGAAATGATCCAGAATCAAAAAGAACCGGCTCGAGTCCTTGCTTTCAGACTAGTTGAAACAGTAAAGGAAGAATTCACATTATATAAAAAATATAATTTAATCAAAACAAGAATAAAAAGAAGCATGATCTTGTTCAATCAGATATTAATATATTACTTTATATCTGATATTTATACAATAATAAATAAAAAAAACTTAACGAAATAAGGTGAAATATTATGACTGAAATTTAAACTTTTTAAATTCATGATTTATTGTTAGTCAAAGAAAATTAAAAACGGAACGCACGCTTTAATTCAACAAAAAAAAATTGACGGTTATTTTACATTTGAATAACTAAAGTATACGTCCTTCCATTAGAATGGAATATATTTTTCATTCAGTCGCTTATAGCATTTTGTTGCATGATCTAGAATATATTATAAGACAAAAACTCAAAAATTTCTATTGACTATAAGTATGCATTTACAAAATAAACAATGAAATTGAGCAAAGAAAAAATATTCAATTATTTGTTTAATTAAAATCTGTAGGTAAAAATTTGAGAAATAGCATAAACATTGTAATGAAATTTCTCAATCCATTAATTTTAAATATATCAATTTCTATACATTTTCATGATTTCATTCTCGAAAATTTCATGCAGAAGAGATTTTAATAACTGAAAATATATAGACGATGGATTTAAATTTGAATGAATTGATATTTTTCTAAAAGCTTAGTTAAGTGTACCATATAATAGACTTATTACGTACATATTTATAAATTTGAAATGTAATGATATATCACATACATAACTATTTGAAAAAGCAATTTAAAATAGAAAATTCATATTGAAAATTCTGTAAATTTAACAGTAGATACCAGATCATCATTTTCTATTATGCATTCTACGAAAATATTTGAACATTCTAGGTTTAAAGATAACATTTATTATATTATCTGTATAAAAATTATGCCAGCAATAGGTATTCGACAATATTTACAATGTCAACAACTTTATACAGAAAATATGTTTACGGCTTTTTTTTTAATTCCTCACAAAATTTTAGAGTAAGAATGAAGATATTCTTAATAGTATGTTTTTAGAATTCAGGAGAATTATTTAGTCAGGGAGTAATTTAAATCTTTCACAAAGTGATGCAGTGTAAAAATCAAATTGAATTACTATATAATATATTAATAGATTCTTAAATAAAGTACTTTTTAGACACAAATTACCTAAAAGTCCTACGTAATTTCGATGAAATCACGGAACATATGTCGTGCATTATCATATTTCATATTTTATATTTATTTATTTTTCTAAAGCATTTCTACAAAATTTAAACATATTTTTTCATATTTTCTCAAAGTCTATAAAATCCGTTCAGATTAAATGCCATAACAAAATATGGTTGAATTGAAGTATTCTTATTATGCATTCATTTAATTTATGTCATATATTCAAAAAAATGTTTAGAATATCCAAACAATGAAAAACGAAGAAGAAAAAAATCACTCAATTTATTTATTAAAAAAAAAAAAAATCTATAAAAGAAATATTTGGAAGAAAGGTGTATAATTTACACGACATAATACCAAACACCTTTTAGAAGCAAATACGACAACGATGAGATTGACAGAAAATATAAGAGGCAAACCGAAATTCCCTAGAGAAATCATTGTTAAATTAACACACATACACCAAAGAAAAAGGCAGTGTATTTATTTATGACGTGTATAAATTAAATTAGAAAAAAAATATCTTAATATTTACCATAACCGAAAAAAGTATTTAAGCACGTTCGTGCGTTTTTAATAAATAAAAAAAAAATGGAAGAAAATTGGTATTTTAAAATCACTTTTTCAATGACTTGAGGAGATGTAGAAGAAAACTGAAAGTATTTAATATACATTAATATACAACGCTACATCATGCTTGATACTGATGTCTTCAAAGTCAGCGTCTTTCGATTTTTTACCATATATATTATATACATTAGGGTGGATCGAAAAAAAAATTATGAAAACCCCGGGTGCTTAAAAATATATTTGGTCTACGACTAGTTCACGGTAAGTATGGTTATGTTATGGCTATCCTACTGAAGTAAAAAAAAAAAAATTGTTTCTTTTACTACCAAATCAGATCCCTAGAGCCAATAAACATCCAGACTGAATATTAAATTCCTATGCATATTATAGAACACAAGATTATGAGTCTTTTGGTATACTGACTACAAATATCTGACCACAGAATGCTGAGAAAAATCGATCTGGTTCAAAAAAAAAAACACGTGGTCCAAACAAAATTGTTTATTTCACTTTTTCTCAGGAATCAGTGGTCGGAAAATGGTCATTGACCTATCAATAGACGCAGAGTGTCGTGCTTGTGACAGTAGAATAGTCATAGCTCGGGTAATTTTTAATAAAATCAATTATTATTTTTTTTAACATCTACTTTACATCTGTAAAAATAATTTGTCTAATTTGATTTTATCTGGCCTTAAAAATATGAAAATACTCAAAAAATTGAAAAATTTGTAAAAAATTGAAATTTTAAACTGCTCTGTACTAGTACCAAAAGTTCACGAATCGAGTCCAATTTTTACCGTGAGCTAGTTATAGTCCAAGTATGTTTCTAAGCACCTGGAGTTTTTAAATTTCAATAAAAATTTAAAAAACGATCCACCCTCCTAGTATACATAGAGTTATATATATTTAGATTTTTTATTTATTTTTTAACTATTTCATCTAATATTATTTTTTAACTTTTAAAACATTTTGAGCATATTCTCATTTTTAAATTATCTTTCGTCAATTTCTTTACATTTTTTTTTTAATTTCTTCAATATGTATCTAAAATCGATTTATTACTGAAACGAATTTGACTAACCAACCGAAAATTGGGTAATGAAAACAAAGTGCATGTGTATTCAATACCCGCTATCTGCAAAAAACAAATTGTTGGGGATATGAGAAAAAAATTCAGTCTTACTCTTTCTTTATTTGTATTTAAGCTTAATGGGTCTATTATCCATATCCAACATTCCTGCTTTACATACAAAAAGCTCTAACTGTAAGCCATATGTAAAAAAGAACACAACAAAAAATTGAAAAACTTACTTGTATGTAAAATTGAATATCTATATCATATATAGGCCGGATATTAACATTAAAGTCATCGATAAGTATTACATTTTAAATCTAGTAGTAATTCTACCACCTGATTTTCTTTCCTTTATGTTCGATTTTAAAATATAAAATATGAGTAATAAAACTAACACAATCAATTATTAATATTAATATTCACATCATTCAAATTTAACGAGAGTTTAAATAAATTAAAGCATGGACGTATATTTGTATTGTATTTATTTTAAATTAAGATTTAGATTTTAATTTTAAAATAATTCTTATTCTATTACACTTTTTAACATATTATTATATGTAATAGTTAATTAACAATCAACTTTGTAATAATATTTATCTCCACATATTTTTGTTTTTAAAATAATTAAAAATAAAGAACAACCATAATGAGAAAATACTAAATAGCAAATAACATCAACTGCACCCAATTATTAAATTGAAAATGTTTTTTTTTTTTCATTATTAATATACCCTAAGGAAAATGTATACCTTACATAACCTGTGTTGTAATAAGTCTACCTGCCATAAAAAAAATATCTTGTAAAGTACTTGGTATACCACACGTAGTATGCAAAACAAGCAAAAATATACCTTGTAAGTTTTTTTTTCTCTGAAAAAATCTAAACCTTATGAGTTATAAAGAAAATATTTTTCATTGCCATAAATATAATATTATGATATTTCTTCTTGGCTTAACGGAATTAACGAAAATAATATAAATATATTTATAATTTGAACTGTAAAAATTAATTTATTATTTCTTGCTGCGTATACGAGTATGAATTAATTAAATACACTTTACTTCTGTTTATTTTTTATTGATTGAATACATCACTTTGGCATTATTAGTTTTAATAATTTCAATTCAGGAACGACTCCGAAGAGTCGACCTGCTGAACTCCATTCCAAAAACCAGACTCGTTATTTTTTTATTTTTTTTTTATTTATTTTAGCAATTTGTTATCAAAAAGCATAAGTATCATGACTTATAGCATAAAAGTATACTTATCTGGCAATGTGTATAATAGTGTTGCAATGTTTTGAGTTCATAATGCATATAGTTTAATCAAGAAATTTCCACTAGGGAATTTGCATCTATATTCATGATTAGTTTTTATTTTTAAAGTTGTATACAAAACATTTAATTAAAAAGAATATTGCAATGGAAAATTGTTCTTTGTTAAATATTAAATGCATAAAATTTAATTTATGAATTCTCGGAACATTTTATTTGCAGACTATATAATGTAATTTAATATTTCAATTTCCCGAAACCTACAGTACATGCATAGTAAAACAAAAAAATTATGTAACATGAAAAATTAATTAACGTGCTAATTAAGTTTTATGTTCGATTGAAATTTTTATTATACTACGTATTTTTCTTTATTGTCTTTTGTTGTGTCTTCTTATTGTAATTTCGATAAAAAAAAAAAATGGCTGGAAATAATAGTGCATTTTTAATAAGTAATGAATATAGGCAATTATATCTTTTAATAGAAAAATTATAAACTATAAAATTTGTAGACACCGTAAAATATGTATGCGATATCATTAATAGAACTATCTTTTCAGATATAATATTCATTATATTGACAATAAAAGACATCGAGAATTTTGAATTCAGATCTGAGAATCCATAAAGGATCAATCTGATAAAATGTGTATAAAATGCTACCTACAAGCTACAAAACATACTTGAACAAGCCGAAACAACATTTAGATACTTTTATTATTTATTTGAATGTACTTTACGTTTTTATGTTGCAAAGTTTACGTTCATGCAATGGAAAGATACAATCAGCAAATTAAAAAAAAAAAAATTTAACGGGAAATAATAAAATTGAAATACGAAATATTATGAAAAACGGTATTGAAGTACTTTAAATTCTATTAGGAATATATTAAATTACAAAACAACACATATTTTACATTATTAAAATTTGGAATATTCCAAAACCATTGAAATGCAATCACAAATATGTAATATTCAATAAACTTAAATAATCATAAATGAATAGAACAAGTTAATTATTCTACATCCGAACAAATGTCTTTTAAAAACATGAGCAATATCTACTTATAAATAATTGTAAAAATAATAAAAAATAATTAAATCAATTTATTGACGTTTTAGGAATTCTATAACATAAAAGTTTTCTCTTTTATGCCTACTCGTTTACATGCTTCAAAATTTAATTAAAAATATTATATATTCATTTGGAAATAAAGTAAGTAGCATTCAGCGTTTCTTTTCTACTTAGTTTACAGACTAATTAAAACAACATTTTGATAAGTGGCAATCACATACCAAAGTAGGAGAGAAGGAAAAAAATAGAAATTGAAGTAGAAACTGTTGGGAAATATTCCTGTTATGTTTAACAATAAATAATCAAGGCTTAAAATCTAATTTTATTTTAATGGTTTCGGAATAGGTCAAATTTTGTATAATTAAAACATAGAATCATCTAAAATAGCTGTCAATTAATTTATTTAATATATATTTAGTTAGTTCAAGTATTGTACTATGGTTCAAGCTATGTTTAAATGAAGACGAAAAAATATTATGCGTAAAATTATGGTTTGTTCTTACATCATTTACTTTTACCTGAAACTATAGATCGATCGATGCAAATGGCGAAACTGATAAGCTGATGATGTGTTTAAGATCAAGTATATACAGGCCAAAAATAATATACGAGAGAAAGAATAAAATGGAATAATACGCGAGTGATCAGCAGTTCAGAACCTTTTACACAAATCATCAAATATATATTATGTAGAATTCATTTAGGATTGTAAAAATATACCAATCCTAAGTCAAAAAGGTCGGCTATGGACATGCCTTCAATGCAATAGATTTTTTTTTGTCCTTTCCTTTTATATCGAACCCATATAATAAAATAAATATTGAATTCAGCATCAGTTAGTCAACAGACATCGCTATTCAATTTCAAAAACAAGATATTATTACAATGAGTGTTATTGTATCACGCTAGATATTTTTTTTTTTATATGTATAAGGTTAGTGTTATCAATAGGCATACTTAGTATCTCGTTTATATAGACTTACCGTTACCTGAAAAACCGCACCTATATATCGAAATATTACCCATCTGCAAATATATAGTATGTTTTCCGTTATATATTTTATATATATAATATATATTGTTACTATATATTATAATAATACTAGAATATAATACGGTTAAACAGCGACAGTCAAACACCCGTGATAAACCATAAATATAGCGAAGGTATAAAATTTAGCTTCAATGAGCAGCGTATCAATTCGCGCATAATATAAAGGTTTATATATATGATAAAAAAAAAGTCCTCACCATAAATATTATATTATTATTGGATATATTCGAATTTGAAGGATAATATTAGGTACATTGTGTTCATTGCAGGACTCACTCATATATTATATTCGGAATACGATTACTTTTTTTTATGGAACTCGCAAAAAAAAAATTACAAATTATTATGGGTATGACGTGCTTGGCAAACATACCTTTTAGAAACCTATTACTTAATCGTATATTTTTTATCACGTTACATAGATTTTTATTTTTCTCTCTTTAAATAGCTGCTTCTATCAAAATTGCACCAATATTAAAAAAAAAAAAAAATTAAATATAATTTGAATTGAAATGGCTTTATAACTTCAATCAGTAATTTAAATTAGTTTTTATCGCTGCAACCCAGTTTTGTTTAACAGGTATATTACACTGAATTTTAATTAGTTTTTAGTTTGTTATAAGAATTTTAGCTGATTAAAATCAAAAAGTATTCATTTTCTTTCTTATTACTTATTTTGAATGATGATATAACTAATTATTTTTATTTAATTATGTTTTAATATAGTTTATTTTCTATTTTTCAGGTAAGTTTTCATCATCTGCTTATCATTCGGTATTTTAAAAGTTAAAAACGACACATAGTAAGTAACAAACATAAAATATTAATAATAATAAAAGAAAAAAAGTTGCAAATGGAATTTTTACACCGCTCCAAAACATATAGTGCTGTTACTGGTTCATCATTGATCAAACGCTACCATTAAGTTCTTAGAAAAACCCAAATATTTAAAAAAAAATTGTAAAGCTAATGCTTGTTTTTTTTCAAAAATTAAGCAACAATTTGAACAGAAATGTAAAACTAAAATTAATTATATTTTTTTAATATCAGTTAATTATTTTAATTAAAATAAAAAATCATTCGAACATGTTTTGATATTTAAAACTTTAAGATTTTATTTTCATTAATATTTAAATAAGTATTTTTGTTTACCGAGTATTATGAACAATTTTTAACGCATACTTTTATTAGTTTAAATAATTATTAAGTTAACTACCAACCGAAAAATAGAAAATATTTATTATTATTATTTATTTATTTTTCCATTATAAATATGCTCACCGTACTTCCCCCCAACCCGGTGTCGTAGACCATGAACTTATATTTTTATGTAAATTATGGTAAACCAGTCTTTCTGTGGACCGGATGTGATTTCTTCGGCTAGCAACACGTTTGCAAACCGCTTAAAGGCTAACACGATATGCTGATATATAAATTTAATTAAGAATATTAAATTCACTTTATATTTTTTATATGAAAACAAAGCAAACAAGTATTATTACACAATTTCATGATTGTATAACGCATTTTGGATAATTTTAATATACCGTCATATCTCGACATCTTCTGTGAAAAACCATAATATCATTATTTATTATTAAATAACTATTGTTATCGATATTGCCTCAATATTTGTTGTTTTTATTAGAACGTGACTTTATTTTCCAAATTAATAGTTGTATACCACATAATTACATAACATCATAAATGATAAATTAAATTATTCTACGAGAACTATAATTATGCATGAATTGAGTTGTGTATAAATAGTCGATATACAAAATATATTATATAGTCAGCTTTAATTAAATTCATCGTTAAAAACGTAATATATTGTTATTATTATGAAATAGAGTTTTTGTAAATCTTATACACAAGATAATTTACCAAATAGTAATTGAGAGGTAATTTTAACTATTGGATGGGTAATGGTTAAAATTTTGGTTTATTTTTTAACCATAAATAGGATAAATGTTACTATCCAGTTCTCTACATATAGATGGAAAATTTCGTGGTGTTTTTTTTTTAAATATCGCGATACTATTAAAAATCGATTTCTATTAAAAGTATATAATTAAAATTAAAATTTTAACCAAACAAAAAACAATGTTCAAAGTGCAAATACACTAAATGCTAATTTTAAATAATTAAAGTACAATCAAAATTTAAAATTAATTTATTTAAATCAAAAGTCTGAAAACTATATTATTATTAAATATTAAATAATTTAAAGTCTAAATAAAAAAAAAAAAATCAAAAGTGGAATTTGATTTAAATCATTCAGGAATTTTATATAATTAATATTATATATTTTTTTTTTGGAGGTGAACTAGATTTTCTATTAAATATTTTTCATTTAAAACTTAATACTTACTCAAGGCTTATCAAATATTTTCCCTTAACTAAGTTCTGCTAAGTTCGGTTAGATTTCAATTACTCGACTATTATATTATTATTACATAATAGTACCACTCTTACCCTCATTTCTATTCTGACATACATTCTCCATTAGGGAGGTCAAAAAAAAATAAAATAGAAATATCTAAAGGCTTGTTGCTTAACAAGTAGTACTAATTCTCAAAGTATACTATGAGCTCGATTGTACAATCACAATTATAGCATAATTTAGTAATAGATATCAAAATTTTGAGATACAGATAATCCTGTGTAAATGGGGCACTATCAGTCGCTAGACTTTTTTGGGGCGTCCCATTTACACAGGGTTTTTTTTAAAAAAAATAATAAAAGGCATATTGCGCATTGTGCACACTGTAGGATATATTGTAGGATATTAAGTTGCTTATAACAGACTTACTCTAGAATAAGTTTATGTCAAAGTTCTTTGTTGTTTGACACATAACTAATCCTAAACTCTAAAGTAACTTGAATCGTTACTCGAGTCTTCAGACGCTTATCAGTAAATATACAGTTCTTGACAACTCATCACTTTTGTTCTTAAAGAGATGAAGAAGTGAAATTTTTACAACTGAAAAGCTAAAACTCTTCGGCTGTTAAAGTGAAGAGTCTTTGTTTATTTAACTTACGCCGTTACCTTGAGTTATTCTTCAGTAAAATAGAACAGCCATTTGGATGTGAGTAAGTGAAGGACTGTAGTTCTTCGGATATATAGAAAGCGCCTATATTGCTGTCATCAGTAAACGCGATCTCTGGACTAACCACTGACACCACTGACTACATTGCAAGATTCTTGTGGGGCGCCCCATTTAGACAGATTAGAAAATGGAAAAGCCGCAAAATAGAACTTTTAATATTTTGCCCTATTTACACAGGATTATCTGTATATAGCTATTGAGCCTTAACTTTCAATTGTACAATCGAGTTCATATTTTGCATAGGTAACTTTGAGAACTACTAGTAGGTACTATTCTGTTAAACAACAAGCCCGACTATGTTAAAATTTTTGGACCACCCTAATACTCCATGCATAGTAAAACTGAAACTCATTATAATAAATTTCTATGTGATAACAATTAATCTTTTAGCAAAGCTAGATTAGATGAAAATGAATATATGGTTTCTTGACAGTGAAAATATTATACGAATTAACCAAATTATTCAGAGAAAAATTAAATTTATGAAAGTTGGAAATTTTATTACAGCATTTTACTTCTTATAATCAAATATTTTAATAGCTTAGAATTGAAATGTCATATAAAATTTCTCAAAAATAGAGCACAATTGAAATATATAATATATTCAGAAAATGAATTTACTCTTTTCTCATTCTATGATAGTATGTGATACATATTACATATACTATAATTGATGGTTGAACAATTTACATAAATATAAGTAAATATAGTAACCACAATATATAAATTTTCCTTTCCATGTATGTAAAAGAAACCTAATGTATTAATATATTATATATTTTATTTCACTTTTCCTTTTATATATAAGCTAATCAAAAGTGAAATCGAAAAAATAAAAATAAGATAATAAGATTTGATTTCAGAATTTGTCAGACACTAAAAAAGCAAAATAACAATAAAATCTAATGACACTGAAAATTGACAATACCTTTCTTTAGTCGAATATTTTGTTTTCTAAATGTTGTAAAGGGTTATGGAAGGACTGGGGGCATATTAAAATATCAAGCAAAACGTGTAGATATACACAATTTAATACACATACGTTATCTACCATAAAAATATTTAAGTTAACTTAACGGGACTTTGAAAGATATATAAGGCCGATTATAAACTTGTTACATATTATGAAAAGAAAGCGAACGATTGGTTCGAGCTATATATATAGTCTGATTAATTGAATCAAATGGTATATCCAAAAAAAAATTCACACAACACAATTTTTTTTTTTAAATGGGAAATTATTTTAAAGATACTTAACTTATAGCGTAGCAAAATATTATTTCACTTAAACTGTTATCCACATCAATGTTATATGTTCAGTAAATTAAAATAAAAGAAATAAGAATAAAAAATAATATGTATATAAGTTTGAAAACGTATTATGAATTACATTCGCAATTATTTACAGACGCATGGATCAGAATTTATGTTTCAAAGCTTAGTATACTTATTTCAGCAATCCGGTTGACTAATTTGTAGTAGTCGTAAAGCTTTGTTAGAATTGAGCTCGTTACTTACCTAATTCCCGAATTCTTAATTTATGCAATTTGTAAGTATTATTTGAGCTTATTTCTATTAGAAAACTTATCCATATTGAAAATATTTTTCGTTTCCTTAGCAACAATGTCGGCAAAAACTTATTTCTTGGAACAAAATATAGAACAGACGAGTTGATAAATTTTTGTGTGAGTGTACCAAAATAATCATAATAAGTAGCTTAAAGTTAGGGTCTAATGTCGTTTTCAATCTAATGTAAACACAGTAAAATTGAGTTAAGATAGAAATTATAAGATATCATTTGAACTGAAGTTGTAAATACAGATACGATACGATGAACATTTTAACTATTATTTGTGAATTCAAATATTTTATGATTATAGCAAGTGCATCTTGAAATATATTTTGTTTACCAAAATTAAATATATATCTATGGAGGTGCTTTGTACAATACCTTAATCTAGGGAGTAGAACTTACGCCGTAGTTTATACAAATAGGGAGTTTGCGAAAAATACGTGAGCGTAGAACGTAGACGTAGAATTTTACATGCAAAAGTATAGCATCTACGTTAGTTTTGTCTTCTTTGTGCGGATATTCGTCGATATACGTTTACGTTAAGAGAGTAATATAGACGTGAAAAAGTGTTTCTCACGACAAATCGATTCTTAACGTAAACGTACATAGACGAATATCCGCACAAAGAAGACAAAACTAACGTAGAGACTATACTTTTGCATGTAAAAATTCTACGTCTACGTTCTACGCTCATGTATTTTTTGGAAACTGCCTAATATAAAACAAATTAAGTGTATTTTGAAAAATTAATACTCTTATATTCTTATGTTAAATTTATACTGTTTCCCATTCTTTATACTGTTTAAAGCATATATAAGCATAATGAACAATGCATTTCTATTTCAATTGAAAATTATGGTAACCACGGAATCGTGCGCTGCACTCGGAAGATTATAAATCTCATTTATAAATTAAAATTGATTTTTTTCTTATATAGGTCTTCTTATTAAGAAAAGAACACTTTTTTTTTTGCTTGCAATTTTTGAGAAAATAAAGTTTTGTCTTTTTGTCATGCATCAAACCGTTTTTTTAAAATAAAATATCAAAAGTCATTTTCATTTTAAAATTGTCATGCAAAATATTCATTGTTTAGTAGATTAATCGCTTTTTTCTACATAATTTCGTAAGCACGTAAACAGTGTATTATAGAAAACAAAGCATATATTGCATGTATCGTAGTTGCTCCTGAAAAAAATTATGAAAAAATATTTATTTAATATTATTGCCCTTGCAATCATTTTTACGTCACACTTTCCCTAAACAAAACCGATTTCATTCGTTTTTATATTAAAATATAACGGTTTACGACACCCACCTAACGTCGCCAACAAAATAGAAAATAAAAGTACATATTTATCTTCATTTCTACATTTCACTTATATTCCTCAATATAATGCTGATTATTATCTAATCCATTTTCTACAATATGGGTTTCAATGTAAGCACGAAATTACTGAATATTTTAATTAAACAACTTGAAATAATATAATTGTATAAATAATTTTATATTTAGTTACTGCTATGCCTACCACAGATAACAGTTTTTTTTTTGGATATAAAATTACGCGTAGCGTTACTAAATAGTAAAAAGAAAATTAAAGCAGAAATTCTAAATAAAAATAATATAAAAAAAAAAAATAATAATAATAATAACAATAATAATAATAAGTAAAAGGTAAATATTTTTATATATGCTAAATCACAAAAATTCATTTATTTCCATGTAATAAGACAATTCTTATTTTGTCTGTTTTCTTAAATATTCCGTAAGAAATATCCAAATAGGTATATCTAGTATCTAGTCTACCTGTCTAATGATATGCACATAATTAAAGACCCTTAGTATAATTTCCATAATGTTCTTAAATACGGATGGATAAAAATTCTTTTTATTTAAAGGAAGTTTGCATACCATCTGTATTACATACAGCAAATGTTCTATTCATAATTTTGCAATATTTTATTTTTCGAATTATAAAAACAGAAAATAAATTTCGGTTTGAATGAAAACGTTTCCCATTAAAACGAATAATAATCCATACACTGAAATGTATGGATTATTATTTGTTTCGCTAAGGGATAATAAAATCATGATATTAGATTTTTTTTTTTCATGGCAAATGATTGCTGCAAAATTTCATCTAAACACATGATTGAATAGTGTAGGTACCGCATATTTCTTTTATTTTATTTGTTTAAATGAAGTTTTATTTCTCACTTCAAATTTTGATTCTTGTATTTGGGTAAAGCTTTTAATAGTTTACAGCAGATTTTTCTTTTTAAATAATTTTTTTATATTAAAAGAGGTACGATCGATTGAAAATTGGCATAATAGAAAATTGGCATAATCAGAAAATTGGATTAATCAGAAAATTGGATTAATCAGAAAATTGGAATAATCAAAAAATTTAAAATATATCAATACTGGAAAATACATTTATCTCCTTTGTTTTCCCGATACGAATATTTCATATTTTATTGAAAAAAAAAAAAATAATAAGCACTCAAGCATTCAGAAGAAATACATAGGGTACATCTTTCTTTATTACAAGTTTTAGCATTGTATATTTTCTTCGTGAAAACTTGCTAAAATAAATAAAAATATGTTTGGGCTTTTTGAATAATTCATAAGTAGCTTAATTTAATTTTAATTTTTTTTAATATATTATGCTTATTATAATTTCTAAAAACAGAATGTTAGAATGATTTTTAAAATTGAAAATAAAATTAGAATGTAATTTTTGCAATGATTTTATTTTTAATTGAATTAATTTACTGTTGGTTACCCAGTGTACATATTTATTATATTATCTGACGATTATTGGTGTATCTCTTTGTTTTATTGACGTATTATTTAGAATAAGATAATTCGTATAATTCTTACTGCTCTCTATTTATGTCAACAACATAAATAGTACAATAATATACTGAAATACGTTATAGATATTATAAAAATTTATGTTATTTAGAGCAAAAACTTATTATGAACAAATATGTTGATGTCATTGCCGGCATTCAACATAATGCTGAAAAACATTATTTTTAGCTGGAAAAATATTGAGTACTTACCTATCTGACGTTACACACAGCAATAAATTCTGCTTCAATGCTTTTCTATGCTTTTCCACATCAATCATTTTCAAATTATGTGGTTGTGCTGTGCGTATATGCGATATAAGAAAATATATATATTTTGCATTACAAATCATATATTATATAGTAATTTTCATCATTTTAATTTTCTTTATATTAATGACGTATTAATATTTCTAGCTTACATTTTTTCTTTCTTAGTTAGTCTATATTTGGATTAATTGAATTGAATTGAATTAATTCCAATCACTATTTTTTTTTCTTTACTACAAAAATAACAACATTTTAAAGGTTGTGGTGATTGCTGAAGGTTAAAATAATTTATTTTATTCTACTTTATGCTACTGAAATACAAACCGTACTTCATGTTGAGGACTAAATGACAGAGTCATACTGAAACATATGAATTATTTGTCTTCACATTTATTTGTTCATTTATTTTTGAAAGATTAATATTATGTGTACTGAATGCTGGCTGACAGGATAGTGCAATGCAATAAGTGAGAAGGTCTTTGAACGTAAGTTGTTGAGCATATATTAATGTACCTATTTAATACTGATAAATCATTTTGGTGATGTACTATTTTACTTATTACTGTATTTAGATTTGCGCCTGCAGTCATCTGTTATGTAAATCTAACTACAATGTGAAGTTCAATACAGAATACACGGAACCATCTATTTATAATAGTGCCATCCAAAACACCCCCAATATCCCAATTCATTCAACTCAAAACTCCCCCAATGAATATATCTAGAAATACTCGATTTTTTTTTAACCCGACCAAGAATCCAACTCTGATCCCCAAATGTATTAGCCATACATTTGCAAGAGTTATGTTACAACAAACTTAAGAAAATTAGTTCGTTGCATTCGAAATTATATTTAGTCTTCTCATTCAAAAAAAATATATTTATTGATATTTAACCGTTAGTTACGAGCCATGAACAAATTCACTAACTAAAATATCTCATTAAATAAACATATCCCAGTCAGAAACTTTACGGAGACATTCATTAGTAATAAGAAGAGCATCTGCTAACTAAAATAATGTAAATGTAAGTAAAAAGCTTAACTTTTATTATTACTATTATAGTAATAAAAATGTATTTACAGTGAAATACTCCAGTACCATGTGTTTCAGTACGCCCATCTCTGGTAAATATTTTTTTTTTGCAAGATTGTAAGATTATATGTCTTTCTACTTCGAATATATCTAAATATCTTCCAGCCAAAGGCTACAACTAACAACAGACAACAACTAAAAAGAGAAACAAGATAAAATAATATATAATATATTTTTTTTTACATTTACATATATTCGAAGACATGATGCGTCGTAATATACTAACTCGTTTTGTTGGCATAGTTACTAATGCTCATACATAGACTAAACTTCAATGTGCGTAACCTCAATCATTATACAATTCACCAAAAAGAATTGTTATTTTTGAATCAGAAAAGTGAAAAAAAAATCTATATTATTCACATAAGGTTGAGTTTCATCATACTTTTAAAAACTTGTATTTTTTTCTTTCTTTCAAATCCTAAGCCTAAACGAAACTTTTTCAATATATATTGAAATTCATACAAAAGGGAATTCATAATTTTTATTTGTTTTATCAAATTTTAAAGTTTTTTCTCAAACAAATAAATAAATAAATAAAAACAGTGTACATATTATACATACGCCCTGTTTAACATTACGTTATCTAGTATGTAATATCGAAAATGTATATTATTGATGGTAATAAAATATATTATTATACATATTATAAAATGATAGGTGCAAGATTTTGTGCTAGCTTGCCCATATCAGTTTCAACAGCTCTGAGATTTAGTTATTTATTCGCATTTTAGTATTATGTACATTACATACACTACGGAAATGTGATGATTTTAGTATTTTTGGAAATGAAGTTCTGTTAAATTGGAAAAACATGTCTGCTTTTGTGCTGATCCGTTAGCGATATAACTTAAGAAGTTGTAGTAAATTTACTTATCCTTTTTGTGTACAACGAAAGCGATAAAATATGTAGTAATAAATAAAAATACACCAAGTATGTTCTATACAATTGTATAAATGCCTACGACAAATCACACTGTACAATAGAAGACATTATTAAGAGAATTTAGCTCAGCGACATAGCTATACTATTCTGTTTTTAATATATATATATATTATATAATATATAATAATAATATAACTATAGAATTTTATATGTTTTATTATTTTCTATTTCAAGTAGAATATTTTTTATATAGGTATAATTTTTCACAAGAAATTTTTGACAAATTTGTAACAAATATTTTAAGTTATTATTTATTTTATATCATTACCAGCGTACAAAACGGCGGTAAACTTCAATTCGTGTAACCTAAAAAATTATAACTATATTGCAGGCGCACCAAATATTAGTCTCGAGCTCCCTATTGTAGCAAATAGGTTAACCCAACACTCCTTTGTAGAACAAATAGTAACTTCCTCAACTTTGTTTGATCGTGAACCCCTTCAATTATTACATTTGGTTTGGCGTCTATAATATTGTATTAATGTATCGCTTAGTTTATTTTGCAAATATCTATTGTCATCAGAGAATTTTGTGAATATTCGAATAATGATTTTACTGAATAATAAATATAAAATATTTTTTTAATAAATGTCTTACAATGATCTTAGACTTCTTTTAAATAAAATACGCAGAGAAAATATTTTAATATACATATACTAACTGAAAGCGTGAAGGGAGAGTCAAAAATTTTAAAAATAAATTGTACATAAATGAGCCCCAATTACTTAGTCAATATAATTTTTTCCAATTGCGCGCTTTTGGTGTCCATTCACGATTCTATCCAAAAATATTATAGTGCGTGTAGTATCAAAATTATATCAAACTGTCACCTATCCAGAAAACATGAAGTTTTATGTAATCGTGTAGTCAAATCGCAAGAAATAAATGTCTCACATGGCCGACTTTATATTATTGAATCGATTTATGAAATCTATTCTTGAAAAAAAAGGAAAACGATTTTACATAAAGCAATTCAAGTTCAAATTAAAATGACAATTAAATGTATATTTTAAATAATACAGTCTATTGTATTAATTTAAAACAATACTAAACCATCTTGCCTTTTAAAAAGATGCTCAGTATGAAACGTATTCTGCCACATAAAATTTATAAATTCAAAATAATAATTTGTATTGTTATTGTAATAAGTCACACAAAATGCCAACAAACAACCCCTCAAAAATAATTATTATTCACATTCCAACCAATTAAGTATTAGAAAAGTTTTTGTGTGTTATTTGCTATTATTTTCAATTTTTTTTTCCTTTCTTCCTGTAGTGTGCGTTTGCTGTTAAACTTTTTTGGGTCACGTTACAACTAAATCTTTTCTTCGTTTTTCTTTTCTTCTGTGTGCTGGCAGAATTCCATTAAATCTTATTACTTTTCTGTTGCCAGACAGATAAAATCTTGTGATATAGCACAAAAAAATAAATAGAGCAGGCATTCCAGAAATGATGTTGTTCGATATTTTTGAGCATGATAAAATCTGATTCCTTGTCAAATTATGCATCGATAAAACGAAATTTGAAAAATAAATAATTCAATTTTTAAGGTTCAAATAAGGTATCGACGTTTGTGATTTTTTCTTTCATTAATTAGAATTCTGGTTGGATTTGTTAAGATATTTTCCATTTCTTCTGTTTAAATGTCAGCTCCAGAAAGCCATTTGGTATATTAATAGAATTTACTGTTTACATTGTAACGGTATTGCATGGGCAATTCGCTTTGCATATATCTATTAAGTGAGTGTTACTGACGGTAAGTAGATAGATTATTTATTATAATACGGCTTACTAATGTTGTGCTGGTTGCTTAACTACATATTTTGAAATAAGTTGAAGGGAGGAAGTGTTATAAGTTGTATACAGAAGTTGCGTAGGACCAATCCAAAGTCAAGTTAAAATAAAATTCCGTGTGTATATTTAATGAAACAAAAATCCAGTACTTATTATTCTTGACACCGCACATCAAACATCAAAAGATTTTTTTTTTGTTCTGCAGAAGTAAAAGTAATAATGGAGAAATAAGAATCTAGAAATAAATGAGTTCATGAGAAAGATACTGAAGTTTTTTTTATTTTTTTTTTGTAAAAATATCACGTAAGTAAAATACAATTACAATATTTTATTGTTTTAAGTGAATTTTAATGATTATTGTTATTGATAGAAATATGTTGCCCATAGATGGATTTCGCACGAACCTTGTATATAAATCGCTCATTTTGCTATTTTTTATTCTACTATTTTTTCAATATTTCCATTTTCGATTTTGGGCTATTTGAAGTCAGAATGTGAAATAAGACTTTGTGGCAATGATTGGGCTGGGTTTTATAAGTAAATAAATATACACTAAATTAAAAGAAAATAAAGTTCCTATTGGTTTTTGTCTATCAAAAATAAAGTATACCAATCCATTGACAGCTTGTTTTTACATATGGGTCCAGCCTTTACTAAATTTGGATCCAATAGATCACTTTTTGCGGGATCTTGAGTGGTTCACTTACACAAGTTATACTGTAATAGCGTACCTAAATTTGATTAAGATGGAATGTTTCCAACGAAAAAAATTGTTAAAATTTTAAAAACACTAACACTGATGTCCAGAAAAAATCATGAATATTGTTTAAGGTGTGAGAGTGACCATAATTTTAATTAAAAAGCTTTTCAAATCACAGTTTTATTCTTTTAATTTAATATTCGGTTTTTATTTCAATTTAATTGCAACGACCACTTAAAATTTCAAAAATAATTGATTTTGTGAGCTCGTTATAAAACAGAAAACTGCTACGCACATATAATTGTTGAAAACTTTATATTTCTCGAATTTATTAATATAATTAAATGGAATCAATGCACAAAGCCACTTTCAGAAAGTTCTTTTTTAAAAATATAACCTCGAGGTTCTACTTTGTGAGTCGCTCAGTACAGCACGAGGAATATGTGATTTACTTTCAAAACCCATTATACTATATTGTTTAGGAGATTAATTGCTACTAAAAAAATCATAACCGTGAGTATGAAAAAAAAAAAACGGATGGGGGTCACCGCATTAGAATTTTTCCATATACGCTGTACGATTCAGCTTAATATTCAATTTATTGTGTATTCTTCGTTCTCTATTCCATATGCAGTTTCTATATAAAAGTTAGTTGAATCTGTGTATTTGACAGCGTTGAAGAGCAGGGCATATATGGAAAAATTCGAATGAGCTCGGCTAAATACAGTTTATAGTTCAGGATATAAGACTCTATATTTAGAGAATTTTAACTATTAGACAAGCAATATTCATACGCACTTTATGCAGAAGTTTCGAAAGAAGAATTTTTTTATAAAAAAATCATAATAACAGTAATGAAATTTTAATTTCGTCTAGTTATAATTTATAAATCTTATTATGTACACTAGGTACATATATATATATATATAATTTATATGTAAGAGCAATTTTCAACCAATATTATATATTCGTATAATTTGGAAATTAAAGTATTTAAACTAAATATAATTATCGATGCCTGCAATAAGGATCAACATCTCTTCGTACTGATTGATATGATGATAGGCCCTATTGACATTAAGCCATCGTTATGTATTTTATACTGTTTTCGTACTTTAACTGGTAGAGATGAACAGAATGCATCTGTAATATATATGTAAAAGTTAGTAGGTTAAATATCCTGTAATTGTATTTAATCGAATATTTAGAAATGAAAATTATATCGCTTATTATAAAAATAAGCAGTCATAATAATAAACAAAACATTAATATAGTGTGACAGATGTATAAACGAATTATATATAATTTCTTTTGTTATTTATAAATAAATACATTGCTATTACAATTTCCTCGTTCACCTTTATTATTTGTTGGCATTATATCAAACAAAATGAAAATAATATTAATAAAATACCACTTACCATAATACTTCTATCCTATTTAATATTACGAATTTTAATAATTATATATATATAATATATATTGTAATTCATATGAATACAGTTAATTTATATTTTATTGGATAATAAATGGTATTTTAGTTTTAATTAGTAGCGATGGATCAGCAAAAAATGAAATGATAGATTATAAATTATAGCGATTTGCATATAATTATAAAACTACAATTAATAAGAGAAACAAGCTGCCAATGGATTGGTACACTTCATTTTTGTAGAAAAAAGAAAAAAAAGCGTGCAAATTTTCCCCTAATTCCAAAAGTGCACAACAAAAAAAAATTCAAACCAATATGTATAATTAATTTTTTAATAGAGAGAAAGAAATATCACGAAATTATTTATTATGTACTTATTTTAAATATTTTCTTTCTACCCAAAAAGTAAAGCTACAAATGTACAGTTATACAGTTTACAATCCATACTATCTATACATCTATACACTCGCAGTATTCGTTTGATATTATAGTAATATGAAACAAATACTAATAAGCACGACGAATCACGTGTGACATACATGTTACTTAAATGTAATACCAAATTAATAACTATTGGAATAGCACACGTAGAATTTTATTGTTGTTTCACTTAAAATGTGGAATCCAATTTATAAAATGTTATTTACTTGTAACTATCTAGATATTAATAATAATCAATTAGTTTTGATTTGCTTATTATGCTTCATATAAAGGTTTTTAATCATTCATTTTCCTTTAAAAATTTCACTATAATTAAAAATAGATTTCTAAAACAAAAATGTCAGTTGCTGTAAAATTATTTTAATAAATGTATCTCACAAAAAAAAAAATATGTTAAAACGAAAAATTAATGAATAAAAATTGAATTGAAAAAAATTTGCTCATTATTAGTCATATGTTTGAGGTGCTTTTACAATAAGTACTTATGCATGAAATAAATGTAAAATTCATTTTTCTTTTTCTATAATGTTAACTTTCTTTTTCCATAAGGGAAACCGAAAATAAATAAAATAAAACAAAAATAAACAGAGGAAAACAATCATAACAATTAAATATGTTCCGGAAATCTTTAAATATAAATTTACGTAAACAAAATGTAAAGGTTACAATTTCCGTTTTTATCGAAGCAAATTTGATACTTACAAAAGCGGAATGTAATACAAAACACGCACATATGAAAACGAATATGTTGGATTAGGGTGACAATTTGGTTTTCTTCATTTTCGCCAACCCCATTGGGACAAAAAAAAATGTTCTGTTTTTTTTTATTTAACTTTTAGGTAGAGAATTCAAAAATATTAGACAAAATTATTTTTTTATTTTTTGTTTATATTCATGGTTTTTATTTAAATTTGTACCAAAATTTTATCTCATTCATATAAATTATGAGAATGGAATCAAATTTAAATAGAGGAAGTTGTGCTTGTTGTCCCAGTAAACGACATTTTTTTAATGAATTTTGTCAATTATATGATTTTATTTCATAGTAATATACAAAATTCCGTCCAAAAAAATAAAAATAAAATAGAGCAAGTTGTGCGTACTTGTTGTCCCAGTAAACGACATATTTTTGGACGGAATTTTGTATTTTATGTACTATGAAATAAAATCATATAATTGACAAAATTCATTAAAAAAGTGTCGTTTAATGTGGGACAACCAAAGATTACATATACTATAGATGGGAAATTAGGTTAACTCTATATTGTAAACATAAAATAGGTATATGAAATTTGACAGTCTCATGTACCAGTGGAGAACGCTCAACCATTTTTCTTATATTTTTCTTCTTTTTTGTATGAAATTTTTTCAAGGCGTTCTCCACTGGTACGTGAGATTGTCAAGTCAAATTCATATTCATTTTTACACATGCAATTTGTATGAAAAATTAACCTAAATTCCTAGCACAACTTGCTCTATCTAAATTTGATACGTCCTAAACGAATAAATTCCACTGACCTCAAATTTTTATTACAATCTCTTGGGATTTGTTACTCACCATAAAGTACTTTTAAAATGCATATAACATTCTACAGTTATTACACTATACATATTTTATCAATTTTTCCACAAAATCGATTTGCAGTGAGATACCACATCTTATCAAGAAAAAAAAATTGTCACCCTAGTGTATATATAATATCTATAGTGCATATATTGTATGTATAATGTATATTATACATAACATAATATAGGTAATATACAATTTTATATTCCGAGTATTTTACATTCTTAGTTACACCATTACCGTTAAGTAAGTATATTGTACATTTTACATTCTAAAAACCGAATGAAATTTTTACAGCAATTTTTTACACTTGTGCGTTTTGTGAGCAGAGCTTGGGATCGTAATAAAAGGGGGATATAAATATAAAAGAAAAAAGAAATTTTTGTTGATATAAAAAATAAAAGCCAAGTCAAGTGCCTTTGGCTTTAAATTTTATAATATAAAAATGTACTCGTCATCTTCCTATCGACTAACGAATGACTAAATAAACGTATAAAATATCTATAATCCTTTCTTTTTTTTTACATAATATTGCTGTAAAACATAAAACCAATATTTAAAATCGATAGTACTAACTTACTCAAACATAAATTAATATTATTTTTCTTTTGAAGATTATAAAAAAAAGTAACCTATGGGCTTCATTTCGGGGGTATAAAGTTTTTGCAATAATTATGCTTGCATGCAAATAGTTCAAATAAATTATTTACTTAGGTTTATCGGATTCAATTCTATATTATATAAAAATTTGGAATATAATTCAAGAAAATCCATTTCTCAAATTTGATTAATACACCCAGGACAATACTATCAATACAATTTATCTGAAAATGGGTTGATACATACCTTCTTATAAAAATATTCTTTAATTTTCTTTTTTTTAAGAGTATAAGTTGTCTTTTTTTTATAGCTGGTGCTGTAAAAAGAAACAAAAAGTTTTTTTTTATTTTATTTTTTTTATCGCCCACTTTTATATATTATACGATTGTTAAGGGGTTTTTCCTATCTTTCGTAATACAATATATCTACTGCTCAAATATTTTTTTTCGAACCATTAAAATAATTAAGCATTTTACGAGAATTCATCTCAATGATGTAAACAAATTTAATTACTTAATTTATCTTGGGATGAATGTTATATAATGCATGTTAGTAATGATTGGCTAAATAAGATGTAATAGAATTTATGTTGAAAAAGTTGTCAATTTCATAGTCTCTAAGATTCAACAACTAAAGTCAACTGATTATGTTTAGCTACATCTATGTTTAGAGCGGATCAATTTCAAATGAATCATTTCATTATTAAATTTTATTTATTTTATTATCTACGTAAGTACTATACTTATAAAGCGCTAAGAAATTTCCTTGGCTTCATCTTGTGCTCGACCTACGAAAGCTATCATCATCATCAATAACTCATTTTGACCGGAATGACCGCCCGACGGCTTATCAGCAATTAAAAATTTAAAAAATTGTCTGGAATAGTCATCCATAGTTTTATTAAAATCAATCGATAGCAATGGTTACGTACATATTTTTGTTTTTTTCTTTATGCACTTTTGGAAAATGGGGGGAAATTTGCCTGTTCTTCCCTCCTTTCGTTTCCTGCTTTTTTTCTCACAAAAATGAAGTCGTGCATTTTGGCAGCATTTTTTTAACCTCATGGTTTTTTTCACCATGTGGTTCTAATAGCTGTGTTAAGCACCTCGGAGATGTAATAAATGACGGTAATCAGAAGACAAAAGGAAACTCATAAAACAATGGAATGAGCGGTTCTGAAAGAATCGATCCACCCTATTGTTACACTCACAGCCATATATTGGCCAATATCTTAAAAAAAAAACATAAAATTCTAATAATTTTCTGATCGCACAATATGAAGATCCTAAAGGCCTACATTTCGTACATACAAAGTTTTTTTTGTATCTCTGAAGGTTTTGGAGTTATAAGCGTTTAAAAACTCCAAACACAGTTCGTAAATTTTGTAACGTGACAAACACTTTTTTTTTGGCCAAATTTGCGTGTGCGTGTGCGTGGAACGTGACAGATCTGAGCCTTGACCATATGGGTTATAAGGACGTACCTATGTAAACAACATATTTAGCAAGAAATGATTAGCATCTCCGTATTCTGGCTGACAAAATATTAATGATTCTTCTTAGTAAAAATATCGATACTGTAAGTTTTTTAATTTGATTTAACCTTTAAATAAGAATTTTCATATTGACTCTTTAATTTTGCCACAAAATTCCAAACATTTTCAAATATTTTACAAAGTAAAAAAAAGAAATTAATTCTTACAATAAAAATGAGTATGAAAAAATCTTCACCTGGTACGAGGATCGAACTTATATATGTTATGACCATTCGCTGTCTAGGCTAATGCTGCACCATCTGCGTTAACCAAGCACAAGACCCAGCAGAATCGTATTAATATTGCATTAACGAAATGCAATGTTGTTAAATACTCAACACCAAGAGACAATCCTCACAAATACATGCTTCACTATCCTTGTGCTCCCTGCTCCCTGGGTCTTATAAAAATAGTATATAAATTTTATCAATTACTAAAAAAATCATTTAAATTGAAGGAAAAGTGAACAAAAAACTAATTAAAATTTTATTAATTATTACTTTCGCGTAAAATATAAGCATCCGCTTATTGATTGAAAAACTAACGTGTATCTATGTATTAGATTTTCACCTGATCATTAATTTCTTACGCCGCTATAAATCTATGAGAAAAAAACACTACGATAACAAGGTAGGGAACTTCAGAAATTCAAATTAGAAAATTTTCAGGTATACTACTTAAAAAAAACTTTACTTGTTGAATGTAATAAATATACAAATACTGAGTAAGTTATTTAGAATATCCCTAGGTTCGCACTTGATTTATTAGTTTACGCGTTTTTTTTTTAGTTTTCGAGTGTATTTAAAGAAATTATTTTGTTTGTGTTAGTGTTAGTTCATTGTATTGCTTACATGCATGAACAAACAAAACGCGAAAACTCAAAAAAACACGCATAAACTAAATCAAGTGCGAACCTAGCGTAAATGTCTTCATACAATAAAAACTATACAAGTCATTGAAAAGTAAAATTCTTGTTTTTTTTTTTTGATTACGGCACCAAATAATATATACAGTACTGCCACAAACATAAAATTAGTAGGTGGAGGAGTATGCAAATTTTGTTCGGTTCGTTACATTCATACGTATGTAGATGTACGCATGAAGGGACTGTTAGATAGTTGGCAATAGAGGTAAGTTGAATAAAGTGGAAAATAAAATGCTTATACGATGTGACTTGTGTTATACATGTATTATTAATCTAAGTACTCAAAGCGTAGTCAAGAAGCAGAAAATATACGCCTTTATACTATTAAGACATAGCTTTGAATCGTGTCCCGTGACAAATAAAAGAATTTACTCTAATGTTATATGCTCAATTCTATATCAGCCTATGAGAATAACACGGGTGTAAGTCATTTTGACATTTGGTAACAAAATGTAGTATGTTGTGGTATATATAGGTATTATGATATTTTATTATCAAATGCCAAAATGACTTACATTACACCGTTCTCATTTTCACAGGCTTAAATGTGAAGTCTCAATTCACGGCAACTAAAAATGATGTATTGTTACACCACTTTTGATATCTTCACTTGAAAGCTTTAGTCGAATGTCCAATCGGAACTACGAATTTTGCGTCATGACATTCCTCATTTCTAATATAAATTCACAACATGTTGAACATAGAGCACAATTACTCACCATGTTGCATCATTCTACATGTGCGATGCATTTATGCAAACATTCAAAGCTGTCATTGCGTACTTGTATATTATTTAACCTAATGTAATATTTCATATGTGCGAATGACTCACATTACTTATGACCCAGCTATAAATATTGCTGACCAGCTAATATTGCATAAACAATTATTCAACTCTCATATATTAAATAATAATAAATTAGTATATAAGAAAGATAGTTGTGATAGGTTGAGTATACAGTTCCCAGTATACAGTATACAATTGGGATAAAGGCTACAAAAAACGACAAGCTCATATGATGGGTTCCTCAGCTGGGCGGTTTTACTGTTACTACGTGTATTATAAAGTATTTAAAGTGGATATTACTGTAATTCCTCGATCATCCCATCATTTTATAGCAGTTGGTATTACCTCAGAGTTCCTCGATAAATAAGATGGACAACCTGAAGAAGGGAGAGTTTTGGTAACTGTCACATAAGGTTGTGAAACCTAACGTGATTGATTCCCACAAGTTGTTTGTACTGGAGTGACTAAATTAAAAGTGTTTAGTTTAAACTTTAAAGTTAATAAATATATGAATAATAATAATTTTATCTTTAAGATTCATGTTGATCATATTAAATAAATATTATAAGAAATATAAACAAAGTTTATTTCAATTATAACATCATATCTTACACAAGCTTTCAAGTTAAAATGTCAAAAGCGGTGTAGCAATACATGATTCTTAGTTGCTGTGAATTCACACGAAGGCCTGTTTGTTGTTCCTAATGCCGAATTGAAGCCCGAAGTACATAAAAGAATAAAATAAAATATATGTCTTTAAAATTTTAGTAGATGAAAAATTTAAAATTAGACGAAATGTTTGCAAGCAATAAGTAGACAGTATTTTCAGTGCTTTCCAAAAAAGTATGGATTTAATATAAAACAAGCTGCCAACGGATTGGTCCACGACTTCATGTTTCGTAAACATGTTTATTTTTACGAACTCAAAATTTTGCGTCTTTTGGTATATTGACCATCAATATCAAACCACTCAATCCTGAGAATAAAAAAAAAATAAAAGCAAATTTACGAAACCAATACTTTATTTTTTTTAAAAATGAAGTAAAAATAAGCAGAAGCCTGCACTAGGGCCGGCCTGCTTTTGGTTATTGTTTGCATAAGTTTTGGAAACAAAAACGATGTTGTGAATTTTGTTTATTAAAATGATATAAGTACTTATAGCTTAATATCGAAAATACAAGATAACAATAAATGGCTTCAGGACACTCACAAATGCAAACAAATTACGAATGTTTGAAAGGGCTCTTATATTAATAGAAAAATAGCAACAGAATAAATTAATTATTATGAAAATCGAGTGATAAATAAACTGCTTTTGATTTTATTTTCTTACATTTACATATAATTGTTGTTACTCTTTAGTCTTTAACAAATGGCTATTGGCCATAAATAAATAATTTATTATTGTTTGACTGCACAACGTTTCGGCAAATTTATATATATCTTCTATCTTCTATATTCATAAGATTCAAAATCGGTCTTCGTCTTCTTCTCTCCAACTACCGAGCCTATTTTAAAAAGTAAGGTATCTATGGAAAGATAACCTTGCGCAGATTATAGGGTATGTGGCATTATTTTTAGTTGAGAAATTTCGGAGTTATTTGCAAAAAAATCTCAAATATCAATATTTCAATGCCTACTTTAATGTTTACTTACATAGCAACATAGTTCTCCTATCATAATATGTAATAGAATCTGATTGGTGACATCACTTGCTGAGCCATCCTTAACGCGGGATGTTTGAAGTTATGATGGTAGGTTTTCTTTGGTTATTTTGGGGATTTATAAGGATGAGATGGCAGGGAATGCTGGGGGATTTAACGGTAGGTGGATGTTTGAAGATAAGAATGGAAATGGATATTTAAGGATGTAAGGGTAGTTGAATGTTTGAGGATGAGAATGGTAGCGGATGTTTACCAAAATTAGGTAATTTGGTGAAGTATTTTAGATATTATGGTCATTTTAGTGATTCTCTTGTCATACAATTTTTTTGCGGTTTTCTCCTAACTATATTGTCAACTTCGAAAAATCATACCTTGAGAACGGATATACCGACCGTGCCCACCTTTAGGTAACTAATAGGCATAAAAATCTTTTGTTATTCATAGATTATCTATTTTATTTGTCAAAAAGTTTGGTACCAATACCTGATCACATTGTCACTATTAGTAAAATCGATTTGCGGCACGGCGCCACTTCCCTAACTCAAATTAATACATTGTGTCTTGAAAAATTGAAAGTCGATTAAAAAAAATTGTCACCCCGATATATATACTTATATTACGCATAAATAATTTATATTTATAAGACTTATATTGGATGAAGAAAATATAGATGTAATTTTAACAATTTGTTAATATAAAAATATTAAGCTTCAAATTTTTAGTTTAAACGGCTCTTATATAGCTATAAAAAAAATTATATTACAACAATATAATTTTAAATCAGATTTTCAAAATAATTGGTAGCTGTACACTCTATCTTGTACACCATTGTATTTATATTAACTATGCAACTATGATATTTATGATTTATTAAAGTATTCGGGATGCCAGTGGTAAGTTTTCATTTGTAAAAACATCTTCAAATAATGCATTAAACTTTTTTATCACATTATACTTAATACTTTTCTGAAGTTTCGGTTTCGAATATAAGTATATCGTCGATTTAATTTCAAAAAGGAATAAGTTACCCACATTTAGTTTAGGTGCAAGAAGTGTTAACTCACATATTTTGTTCCTTTAGTTTACGGCTTTTTGCACTATAAACGAAATGTGAATAATTTTCTTTTGAAAGTTAAGGCGAGTATATTTAATATCAAATGTTCGTACTGTATAGAAATAAATGTTAAAAAACCATCAAACTTTCTCTGCTCAATTCTATTCTTTTTATGATAAATGTGTGGCTTTATTTAATACAGTTTTTTACTGAGCGGCACAACGTATTTTATCAATATTAGTTAGATTCATATTTCTGGCCAATAGACAATAAATATAAAGTTTTACATTTATAGAATCAATATTATTACTTTTTGTGCGTTTATAAAATAAAATGTTTTTGTTAAAATATGTTAAATATATATTTTGTTTATGAAAACCACAGTCTAGACATGACGTTTAGAGCAGAATTGGTGTGGGTAGTTGGTATACTTCATGGTAGCCTTAGTACCATGGGTATATTTACTAAGCAAAATTATCTTATAAAATTATATCTTACGTATTCTGTTAATATTTTAATAACCATTTTCCTTCAAATATAATAATAATAATATAATTAAAACTATAATAAAATCCATAAACTAAAACAATTCAAAATTAATAAAATCCATAAACCAAAACAAATTATTAGATGAAAATTCCTGACTAAATATCTAAAACTAGAAAAAATATAAATTATGTAAGTACTTATATTACAAATAAAGAAAATAAAGTTTATTATAAAAAAAAAAATATATAAGGGGTATTTCTGAGCTGTGTATTTCTACTCGCGTATTTATTGATGTACATTTACTCATCTTACAACGGGAACATCTTTTTATTTATTAGGATGTGTAATGCCATCATATTTGTAAA
>JAABKK020060833.1:0-18249 GCA_011634745.2 Catotricha subobsoleta
ATTTATAAAAATAATATCGAATACACATGATATACAATAGAAAATTAGTATGAACAATAAATACATAATGTGAATGAAATATAAATTGGAAGTTCGACTCGATGTCATATTATATAGATTTCGAAATGTACATAAAATTATATTATTTTCTACAATAACATAAATAGTACATCTAAATAAACATTATTTTGTTTATAAATACGCAATATTTTATTTATAGTTTTTGTGGAAAAAAGAATGTTGCTTTGTTGTTGTTTACATTGTTTTTTTTTTATTATTATTATTCTTTTCATGATAAGAGCATCGAACTCAAACATATACAGAAAAATATGTAGAATGAATATTATTCATGTATAATTGTATATTATGCAGTTGTACAATTCATTAGACTATTTGCACATGCGTGGTGTGCTAGAATCACTTCTTCTTCTTCTCTCAATTTTAAACATTAAAATAACATTTATGTTTTATTTTTATATCAAACCGGGTCCACTAATGTAATATTATCTACAGGAATATATTCGTAGAGAAGTTAAGTTATAATACAGCCTTTATGTAGATAATATTAACTATATATATCTATACAAACGTATGACAGTTATCATTAAAATATAACTTGGGTCTTTCAGTTCCGACTACGGTTAAGACAGTAAGTGTCAACTCGTGTAGTTCTAGAAAGAAAAGTAACCCATGATTTAGAGAAGGTTCAACACGGAAAGAAATGATACCCGACAGGTTGATAAATTTATGGCGGCTAGCTGATTCTCAAAGAATAAAACATTTTTGACTAAAACAATTCCTTTAGCAACGACTTAATCGTTCGGTTGGTCTCATCTCAAATTTAATTAATAAACTTAAGTAATTTGTTCAAAATCCACATTCATTTGTTTATTTTGAGTAAGTAAAATAGAACACTAATTATCACTCGCTATCTGCTAGACTTATATATCACTATGCCTCGACCATCAAGGGCTATATTGTTTACTCATATACTAGTTTACTAGTTTTATAATTGCCTGGGACATCATATCTGAAGAAAGATTAGATGAATTAAATATTTTTAAGGTTATAAACTTAAAGATGCTCCAGTTAGATGTATCGAAGCTTACTGCCCTTAAAAGTCTAGTTTTATAAATATAAAAGAATATTTACAAACAAATATTTATCTAACAACGTACGAGTTGGTATATAAGTTCATATAATAAAATCCAAATGTAAGAAGACTTTAATTATAATTTAATTGCTTTTTAAATTAAAACTCAACATTCATGTAGAGAAATTTTTGCGTTTTATAACTATTTATTTCTGTGTATAGAATATGCCCACAAAAATACAATAATAATAAAAATGATAATGGGTCTCTGATGTGATGCTATTTTGCTGTCGTTGCGGAAGGATGATGATATATAACTTATAAAATACAACTTGAAATTTCAAAATTATTTTTGCAAATAAGTATTTACATTGTGTTTGTATATTATGTTAGTCTTAGGTAAATAAAAAAAAAATTAAAAAAATCGAATACGCCTAATATGGGGTTAGTAAGAAAAGGCACTACACATATCTGAATGACCTGACTGTCACATAAAAAATAAAAAATTGTTCGCTAAATCCAAAACACACAAACACATCAGGTTCATTCACATATATCGGTTATTTACAATAGTGACGTTAACGTTATATTAGATTATTATAAATGATGAGAGAAAAAGTAACATAATCAGTTTTACTATTATAGAAATTTCTTTCCAAACAACTTGCATTTTGTTTTTACTTGAACATCTATTATAATATATAAATCTATTATCATATCAATATACTGCACACACAAAAACACAATATACAAATATTTGCTATACCTAGTAATAGCACTGTGTATAATAGCCAATATCATGAGTTTGTGCGATGGTTGCTATTTTGAAAGAACGTGCGGTTCGTTTTTCTGTAAAAATTTCTCTATTATCTATTATATTGAATCGAATCGACAAAGAGAAGGTAATTGTTTTGATTATGTTTTCGAATAATACTTTTGTTTTATATAATAATAATGGTTGTTGTTTGGTTGCATGCAATGATGACGACCGATCGAATGATGATAATGATGATGGTGGTATTGGTAAATCATGACATTGCTGACTTGAGTGTCGGCCGTTTGTTTATAAACAATACCAACCAGCACGTATAAAAAGTAGAAGTGAATATTTCTACATATTTATATTTTAACTCTTTCCATTTATTCGTTTTCAATTTCATTTCTATTATCTTTTGCTTTTTTTTAATTTTGAATGTTTTAATGACGCGACAGCCTCTCAAGTTTCAGCTTAACCAACAACGACTTGTAAAAGAATTTTTTAACATAATATTGTATTTTTTTTTTTTCGCTCAAAATTATTAACCACACGCAGGGTCATGAACATGAAATTTAATTTTATAAAATATATTTCAGTGTTAAATTTCTTGAAACGAAATGGAGAGTACAAATGTTTAGTGAAACACATGTTTTTTTTTGTATTATCGTTGAATTTGAATTTAAAATAATTATAGAACTTAGCATGACAATGTTTTTTAAAAAAAAATTATATAAAATAAATGCGCACTTTTACTATCATACTTACACGCATGGGCACAGCACTGTGGTGCTCTGTATAACATGAAAGTAATTTAAAAAAAAATAATGGATATTATTTAAAATTAAATATTTGATGCGGATTAGAATTTGTGTAGATTTAGATTGATAAGTATCAATCATTTCGTGTATACCGCAAATCTTAGGTAAACTGACATTTTGGAAAGCTTCTTACTCGGATGATGCTTAATTCTGAATTTCTTACGAGATTATTTGCATATTATCGAACTTGAAACTGCACAAAATCGTAGTTTATCCAAGAGTCTCAGAATATATTGCTCTTAAGTGTTCCTTTTTGCATTTACATGTTACAAACAGAAATATTAGATCACTTGCAATAATTACTCATTTGGTATAATAATTTCTCGCATAAAATACAAATTTGTATAGAAAATCATACTGAATATTATTTAATATACCTTTTCCTGGTAAAATCTATCAATAACAAAATAAATATTAGTAATCTATTTTTAATTAATTTTCTGTACATATACAAAACAAATAAAATATTTTTAAGTACTTACTGGTAAATATATTTTAAGCACAATAAAAACATTGCCCGCTCAATTAAATAATCAAAAATCCAGAAAGTAAAAAAAAAAAAAAAAATTGTATATAATGGTTTTGCGAATGCGGTAATAAAATAATTGATAAGAATTAATATAATTTTTAAAAAAAAGTAAAAAATTACCAATCAACATAATATTTACTTTTGTCGATGTTTTATGCTATGTGTAGATAGATACTTAATATTTATTAAATAAATATATAAAAGAATTTCTATGGTGTAAAAGACCTTCAAAAATATTTCCAATGTAAAACAAATATATATATAGCAACTTATGGCAGGTAATATATCTATTAAAAGAATTATCGAATAATAAAATATTATTAAAGTATAAATATTTTATAATATTATTATTATAACATTTATTGTCCATAGACAATTTACGCATTCAAATCTATATTACAGATAAACACATCACGATAAAAAAAAAACCAAAAAAAAAAAAGTAAGAAAATAAAACAAAATAATTCTGAATAGAAATTATTGGTGTACTTGGTACAATGCTCTAATATTTATATGGTAAGAAGTTCATACTGAAGGCGGTCTAAACCATAAAAGGCTAAAACTTCTTTTGAGTTTAAAATTTAAATTATGAATTTGTTGCGTGATTATTTGTCTGTATATGGATACGCGTAAACCATTTTTTTTTTGTTTGTCTCTCTTGTAAGTATAATAATTTACATTCAGAGAAACACATCGAAACATTTGAACACTCTAAGAAATTCTTATTATTGTTTCTTTTAAGTTTTTTGAATACGAAAAAAAAAAAAAAGAATTCTTGATAAATCACACTAATTTTGGAGAATGAAGATGGATCTGGGTAATAACCAAGTAACATCTCAGATTTTTTTTTTTTTTATGAAAATTCATTTATAAGAAATTTTCTGTATTTTATAAATAAAAGATTTTTACAGTTCACTTGTATTACACACGTTCAGCCATATGGGATATCTATGTGCCTTTAGCCTACATAAAGTGGACATAACCATAAATTAAGATTGAGATGATTACATAAGGCAAAAAAAAATTGGAATTACTTACGCTAGAAACCTGTGAATGAAATCTAACTGTTAGTTGTATTTATGGTTTATACAATTACATTATTAATAATAATAAAACCATACACATTTTATTTATACACACTTGGTTGTTATCAATGCGATAAATATAAAATGCATCAAATATCAATTATCTCTCCTACATTTTTATAAAAGCAATGAAGTATTAGCTCGCAGTTCATCTACATTATTTGCCTTCCTACAATATTCTATTGATATAAAAAAAAATAATAAAAAAAATAAAGAGAATTGGCGCAATGTCATTCTCATATTCCTACAATAAAATAATAATTGTTAATTCACATATAAATTATAAGAATATATTATTATTATTTTTATTATATATGTTATACGAAATGTTTTTATGAAAGAACATATAATATTTATTTACCTGGATGTTATTATAGTTGTGTTATATATAATTTTCTGTAGTACGATTACTTATAAATGATGAAATAGGAGTAGAAATATTGTATCATATTATATCGGTAATTGATATTGATTGCATTGTCATGATCGTAAATAAAGATCATATTGATGCCAATATATATTTCTAAAAATTAATATTCACTTGCAACATAGCACTTTAAAGAGAAATTAGATACGATTTGTATAAGAATTTCATATTTCCTGAACTCTAGTTATTTACCAATCCGACTTTAAGCATTAACATTAAATTTTAAAGATCAGTATGTCATTCTCATTAATATTATTCATTGCTGTTTACTGATTGCTGATTGCTGCTAGCTGATTGTACAGGTCATTAATATTAACTTTTAACACCAATTTTAAATGAATTTATAAGTCACATGATTTTTTTTTTTAAATGTGCTTGGAAGTTCTATACAAAGAAAAGCGTAGGTACTGAAAAAAAAATGTGTTAATAAACACATTTTCATTAAAACGTTGAAGCTTAACTTAGTAGGGAACTGAGTACCTTAAAAAACAAAAAAAAATATTTTCTCATATCTTTCCTAATATTATAAAATCTTGCTATAAAATGTTAGTATAGATCCCATCCAAAAATATCTTAAGTATCGAATTACCTCAAATCAAACTAATAACATTTCCATGAACAAGTCGTACCTATTGGCAAATGTATACAATTTAAATTTAATATAAAGAAGAAAATAAAATAATAATAAAAAGAAAAAAACTATCGAGATGAAGATGATTAAAAAAGGAAAAGAAAAAAAAATCTATATCATTACCTAGGAATCGATTCTATATATAATTTCAACATTATAAGAACCGTTACGCATATGCAAATCTAATATACTCGTACTTACCATTCTATACTAATGCATTTAAGTGGATTCTAAATATGTGTAGAACACATTCTTCTATCAAGAATAATATAATAAGAATAATAATAATAAAAAAATAAACAACGTCTGCACAAAACGACAAAACCAACCAACAGCCGATACTTCTATTAAAACCAAAGCATCAAGCAAAATATTCAATTACAAGGAAGCAAAATATAAAATACAAATACTATTTAAATACCAATATCGTAATCAAAATCAAAATGACCATGTTTGTTGACCATTTGTTTTACGCTTTTTAAAAAGAAGCCATGTTTCAAATAAAATAAAATAAAATAAATATTGTTTTAAACAATTTACTTTATTCACAAATAAATAGAGAAATTTCAAAATAAAAAAAAAAATCCTGTTTCCCAATAACACAATCGCACAGGGATGCGTGAATTTATTTTATATTCAAAAAATGTTGTGCAGTTGCCGGAAATTGTGAGCTATTGCTATATATCGAATAAAAGAGGTATTCATATGTCAAATAATTCTATAATATGTGCGTGTCGTTTATACCACTATTTTAATATTGTGTGGATTTAATTTTTACGTGTATGGACTGTTCCCATAATAGTTTCAATAGATAAATACTATATATGTAGGTAATACCTATTTATACCTACTTTAGATATGTTGAATTTGTAGTAAATATAAAAATAAAATAATACATTTTTATAGATTTGAGCAGGAAGAAGGGCAATTTGTTAAATAGGAGCTATATATTTTAATGTTCTATAATTTTATTACCTCGTACTTGAGCTTGAATCTATTATGTTTTAAGAAATAATGGATTTATATTTGGCTATAGTTTCATATAAATTCCATTTCACTTAGCTCGTCAAATTGACGATAAAAAGGATTTCTTTTTTTCTTTTCTTTTATATTTAATTCTATGATTTTCAAATAATTATAATAATATTTTTAATAAATTTATACTTTTATGGAATTATTTAATTAACATTTATTTATTTGTTTATTTTCAGGTAAGCATCAATTTATATAAAAAAAAATTCTGTGAAGATTGAAGAGGGTAACATTCTAGTCTAGTGATTTATATAATTATGTATATATTTTTTTTTATACAAAAAATCATTGAGGTAAGTGCTAATAGAATTAATCTCTAAGAATATTGACAAACATCGTAATAAACACTTCAGTTTTAAACATTTGTCAAGCAAAAATCTTTTAACTCAAATTACAGAAAATTTAAAACTTTTCCTAGAATCACAAAATTGATTTAAATTGAGAAATCATCTGTAATATCCTATCATTCGTCATGATTTTAATTTTTTGATTGATCGTTTAAATTTATAAATGCGTAAATATAAAAATCAAAAAAAAAAAAAATAAAATAAAAAATTATTAAATTAGGCAATTCCAAAAAAAGAAAGAAAACAAAACAAAACAAATTCAATGCCTATGAAAACCACAAACGCAAACGAACACGAAAAGAATTCACACATGGTGTTGATTGAATTGCGAGTCGTTTTAGGTATTAAATTACACCCAAAAACGTCATATGTATATGCTCGTCAATCAATTAAATGTGACAACAAGTTAAATTTAAGATATTTTTAAGTCACATCTCTATTCGTATGGTTAGCACATAACCAAAAGCAACAAGTTCAAATTAATATAGAACCCTCAAATAACATAATTATTCCTAATCTAGAAATGAAATTCTTTATTAAATTGTTTATTTATACAAAATACGGTTATATAGATGTTTTGACGATATATATAATATTTAACTTATATTTACTATACAGAATATAAAAGAATAAATATATAAATGAAAATAAAATGAAATATAAACATACATATTATATATATTATATGTAGAATTGTAGACATATTTTAGCTTTTCATAAAACATTTCGTGAAATTTTATTTATCAAGCGTCTGATATATAAATAAATTATAACAGTTGTTTAATTTTAAGTAAATATATTAGAGCAATTAGAAATGCTAAAAAAAAAAAAAATCTCTGGATTCTTAAGTTTTTGGGCCATCATTTTATTTTATTTTTTTACCTATAGACGAGTATAAATATATTTAGTTTTTCGTTATTGTTACACTCAGAACGTTTTTAATAATTAATTTTTATTGAAATTAATTGCATTTGTAATACAATACTACATACTACATGTCATTCTAAATGAGGAGCAGATTTATAAATTATTTATTGTTAGAAGTAAGTTTTATTTGTCTTTACGAAACGCTGAAATAAATAAGATTAAATAAAAAGAGTTACTGTGAAAGTTGAAATTGTTTTATTTGGACGATTTAATTATTTCCTTATAGAAAAGAAAGGGAAGAATTCTTTCTTTGCTAACTGACGATTAATGCAAATAGTCTTAATTTATAAATGAAATAAATGCATATTTTCTGTAGATATTTATAATGGCATAATAGATTTGACACCAACTATTCACAGATATTCAGTTATTGGTAAAAAACGAACAACAGATGGTCAATGGTGTAAACGCTTGCAACCTATAAATTATTAACATATTTTATTTATTAAGGCGATATTGCGTTTTGTTCCTAACGGTTGATTTAAATACTCAGCAATTATATGAAATATGACTATAAGTAATTTGAGCAATAAATTTGACATGACTTGTCAATTAGTGTGTTTATTTCGTTCAAATGATACGATACATACCTCTGAACAAAAATTCGTATAGAAGAAATGAGCGATACGGTTTTTAGTTGGAGATTTTTCAAGTTCAATAGCATTGTACCTTCATTTAACTAACATACACGGCGGAATACATATATTTACTTCTATTATTCGTACTACGTGAAAAAGAAATTTTTTCATTACAAACAACTCGATTGTTAATTTTTTTTTTTTTTATTTCTCTTTAATGTTTATTCACGCGCATACACAATTTGAATAATATATAAAATGAAATATAAGTAATAAGTAAATAATATAAATTTTGTTAAGAATGAATTGAATTGAATATAATTCTTCGTGCGGGCATGTGAAATATAATTTTGAATAAAATTTTTATAAAACTCTTATTAATTGTATCAAAAAAAGCTTTGAATTTATAAACCGCAAAGCGCGCGAATTCTGATTTAATTTCTTTATTATTATTATTATTTTTTTTTTTTTTCATTTATTTATTTGTTTGCTCGATTGTTGATATTTCTCATTATTATATTTATTTTATTTATAAAAGACATTCTTATTTTCATTCAACACAGATATAATATATGTTAAGTATATATGGTGTCGGAGGCCGTGCATGGTTTCAAATTTGTCTTATTTATAAAAACTGGGTCATATGTGTAAGCGAAATGACTTTTAAAAATAACATTTTTATTGGGGTTAAAGTTATTTTGTCCATTCTTTGTTTATTTATTTTTAGTTGTTTCTTCTTTATTTACATTTGCGATTTTCCAAAGTCATTAAGGTTTAATTTTTTATTTTTCTTTGCATGGTTCTGTAGCTCTAGCTACGTATAGCCGAAAAGATCTTGCAGAGTAATTCTTTTAAATAAAATGCAATATAAATGATTTGGCTAAGTAGTAGTTAAGACGATATAAATTACTGGCGCTTGTGAAGTTCATCCCAAGTACATTTTATTTATTTGTAAATTTAATGAGGATTATTAAAATTTTTGGTGATTCAACGGAATTTTATTTGATTTTCGGTTATTTAACCTCTTTCTAAAGTTTTTTTTTAAGCTTTGACATGACACGATATTTCACGATAGTAAAATATACAAGAATATAATATTTTTCAATAAAATGTTCCGAATAATTGAGTTAAAATAATCTTCTTTTCTATATTACCAAACCATTTCCTTTTTTCAAACACAAAACAATGCAACAATATTCCCAGAGCAATAAAATTCTCAATACAACAATATTTTATACAAAATACTTTTTTTTTCTGAAATATTTGTCTGATTAGTACTTAGGTAAATACCAAAAGTGGAACATATCACAATTCAATGTTGGCAAATGAAAAAAAACAGATACAGAAAAAAAAAAAAACACATAAAAAAAACACATAAAATATTTGAACTAAGAAAAGAAAAAAAAGTGGACTTACGTAAAAATTGTTTTGTAGTAATTCAATATATAGAAATGTTCTATGGTCTACATCAACTGGAATTCTTATTCTACACTGTTCCAGCAAGGAGACACAAATTATACTGAAATATATTTAGTACCAGGAAAATACAAAGCGATCAGTTTAAAATTATAAATGTTAGCTAGTAATTTGTATACAAAGTGGTCCGTAATGTCATTTGAAAAGCTATCAAATTCAATATTACTTCCCCTCCATAAAATAATGCTTGAAACTTAGTATAAAAAAAAAAAAAATGATTTTTTTGAAAATATAAAATTTCTTATAATTTACAGTGTACTTTACTTGCTTTGGGTATCTGCCTATGCGTATAATAACAAAATCATTGCATTTTTTTTGCCATTGTGTAAATCTTGAATGTTAGAACAAAAAAAAAAAGTATAAATAAAAAATATATATTTTTTTCAAAATCCAAATAAGTGCATATAACAATAGCCATTTAAGGTACCATTCTGAAGTTCTATATTTACTTGAATGCTTTCAAGTTCAACGAGTAGCGTATAAAGACGCAAGATTTTTACAATATCATATGATGAGACATACATTGAGGTGCACACCACATATATAAAAAAATAAATAAAAAAAATATATATAAAAAAACGAATATCAAGAGATATTGAAGACTATCGTTTCGTTATAATGCAATACTTTTTTTTTTGTTTTCATTCTTCATATTATTATAATATATATATATTGTGTGTACATCGTAACGTTTACATATTATCTATACTTATTGCACATCAATAAAAACAGTGCACCTATATTTGTTCCTACTTTTTAAAAATGTTATACTTATTAGTTGATTGTTTAGTATCAATATCACCATGAACTGATATATTCTATATGTATTTTGTATGTAACTTACTTATAAAATAATAGTGCGGGTCGAATATACCGGTACAGGTTATAAACATAAAATGAAAATTAGAAAAAAAAATAAATAAAAATAGTAATAATAATGAAAGAAGAAAAAAGAATGGTTGTTGTTCTTACGAATTAGCTTGTTTGGTTTGACCATTCAGTTTGCAGTATATCCTATATAATAGCATAGCATCTAACTCGGCGGAATTACAGTTTTTTTGGTCATAATCATAAATATAAATAAGTCAAGAGTAAAGAACCAATTCTCACCAGATGGCTTTTTTTTTTGTTTTTTCATATCTATTTATTTTATTTTTTATTTACCTCTACTATATGAAGACGTAGATGTAATGTTAGTCAGTACACTTGAATAAATATTCTGACTTTCTGACCAGATATCTTATTCTGTATTATAATATTATTGATATTTTCTATATAGGTGCCTCTTCTTATAATACCTGTGTGTTTTCTATATTGACTCCTATAGATAGAATTGAATTCAAACGAATATCATACAATATACAACAGGAGCATATAAAAATACAAAATACTTTACTACAAGTATAATACATACCAACATTCTATAGCTTATATATATAATAATAATAATAATAATACGAATAAACGAATACGAATACCATCTATAATAGACATATAGAGGTAAATGGTATATTAAAATATACATATGTAGAAGAAAAAAAAAGACGACGACTGATGAAAGAAAAGAATATCCCAGTTTAAAAAACACACAACAGAATAAAAAAAAATTATATATATATAAATATATAACTATACAAAAAAAATAACGAACTATTTTTATATTCAAGTGTCGTCGTATATTTTAACTGAAAAGAAAAATGTGAACTTATTTATGAATATTTTTTCTAAAACAGGAGTTGTAATATACGCGCGAGTTGGAGACAAAGTAGTTGGGCATTATATTGTCAAAGATGTATAAAAAAAATGAAATAAAAATTTAAAAAAAAAACTAGTTTGAAAGAAAACAATTTTTTTTTCTTCTTTAATTCTTAAACTAGTGTTATATTAATCGAAACCTATAATACAATATAATAACTTCACCAGCATCATCATCATCATCATAGGCTTACTTTTAATATTAATATAAAGAAAAGAAAAAAGCTGAAAAAGAAAAAAAAAATGATTCTAGTAGTAATGACACAAAGTCGATAAATTATTTTTATTCATCTTCTTTTTTTTTTTTTCTTTTCTGAATTGCGCCTTGACAAAACAACAAAATATTCATAATTTATGCAACGCGCATAACTTAAAAATAAAATAAAAAGAAAAAAAAAATTGAGAAAAAAGAACATAGGCACATTTTTTTATGATAATTTTTGTGTTATGCTTTGATGATGGTTTCTTATTCTGAGTTATGTTTTAGGAACGTCTAAATGGTATTTTAGTTTGTTTTTTTTTCACAAAAATAGTTGTATTTTTGGTAAACTGGGTAAGGTGATACTTTGAATAACAAAACTATTAATTTTTGGTTAGCAGCTTTAAAGTTCGATATATAAGTTCTTCGTTAACGGCAACAGTATTTATCGATACATACCTATTATTAATTTTTCTTTATCTCACTGCATCACTGAGACATTCATTTTTCATTTATTATTTTCATAATTTATAAAACTTAATAAAATCTGTTATTTATGAATTCATATATTACTTAACAGTCACCATATTTTCAGAAATGTCGACTTTTAATTAAAACCTATTAATGCAATCAAAATTCTAAATTCAATATGATTAATTATACAAATTATTGAATATATTATTACTGGCTACTGAACAGCTAACAATATTTTAGTGAATTTTCAAGTATTACAAATCAAATTTCTAATAAAGATAACATTCTCTACGAACTTGGATGGTTTTACTATAAGATCGCAAGCAGACAAAGCTACTTAGAAGTGGGCGACCACTCTGGTGAGAAAATTGTTTATTGAAATAAATAAAAATATATAAATTATGTGTGTCCAATTTTATTAATTTTATTGAAGGTGATATACGATACAATAAAAATAAATGCACCTCAGATCAAAAATATGCCTTGTTTCAAAATTCATATTTTAATTGGAGTGAATATCTATTTCAAGACAACGCAGTTCCATTAACCTTAATGCACAAAATCGCAATAAGATATCGTTTTATAACTTAACTAACAAATAATAAAAATATTAAATACTCGTAAAATTCTTACCTAATTAAGCCATATAAAAACAAAAGTCAATTTAACGCCCACGAGAAGAGACTAGCCAAAAATTTGCTGTTAAATAAAGTGTTGTTTGCATGTCATTTTTAACATTTGAATAAAATTATTTCGTATGGACGGACGGACATATGGTGGGCCAATGATTTAACAAACCAGAATAACAAAATAACTTTTGTTTTTTTATTTTTACTGAAAAGGATAGAAAGAGTATTTATTTTTTAAGATTTTGAGATTATAATATCGGTTAAAAACGATTATAAATTATGTTTAGATAACATCAAAAAGTCGTGTTTGTTTTAGATTTCAAGCATTTTCAATAAAATGTTAATAAATCAATTGATACACATTACACAATTCCAAACGAACTGATAGCTTATAATGTGGTTGCTCTTATTTTCGAAAAGGATCTAGTCAATGTATCAGTTATATTCAAAGCGACTGTGATATTTTAAATTAAATACAGCAATTATATTAACTACATAGTTATTGACAAATTAAATTGAACGTTATTCTGTGAGAGTGTATGCTACCCTCTGTGATATTGGAATTTATACCAATACCAAGAGTGTGTGATCTTATAGTATTTCTTAATGTTATAGAATACACCATTACTATACAGTAAAACATTTTGAATCCGACCACGTACGTTTCAACCGATTGATCTAATGATCTAATGAGTTTCAAATAGAGAGAATATTTCTAATCAAACCGATTTAGTTTGCATTTTTATCGTTCGATGAATCGAGGTGCTCAAATCGAAGATGCAAAAAAAGATTCGATTAGAGAGGTTTCACTGTTATGCAGTGCTCATAAAATATTTGTTAATCAATTGATTTAAAGATGATGCATGTGCATTACATCAGCCTAACACAAATTCATAGCTAAGGTTTTAGTTCATCACTAAAATTAATAAAATTTTAATGGACAAATATAAAATATGACAATCTATTATTATAGATACAATATTGTTTGACATTGCTGGTACAACTTGTTTCTATTATATACTTACACAAAAAAATATTCAAACCACTATATCGCATATAAAATAATAATACATAAGAAATAACGACAAAATAACAATAAAAATACGTATTGTATTTTTAAAAAAATAAAGCGAAAAAAAAAAGAGTTGTTAATTTAGTATGGAAATTATTTTAAAATATAATAAATATTCATAACACGATATGATGGTATAATATATATCTGTTTTCTTTTGACATTGTTTTGTTATTGACTTTGATTGTAAATAACAAAAAATCATATATGCATTTACCCATAGACACAATGCATCATTCATATTTCGTTACTTTACATACTGGATGGAAACAGAAAAATATGAAATAAATTAGTGTTCATCTGTTATTAATGAAATGTGTTATATTTATAAAGAAATTAGTTTAGTTTATTTTATCTTCGGAGCTGGTCTGAACCAATTTCATATATATTGTGCAGCTCTTTCAATGAAGTGACTACCAGAAGATTATGACTTAGCGTAACTTTCATTACTTAATGACAAACAAATAATTAGGTAAACAAGAATGCATATAGTGTTATACATACATGCGTGACAGAGCAAATTGTTCTATTAAATTATCTTTTTGCACAATAAGATATGATGAAGAAGTTTCAGTTTTTTTTCTATTTCGTAAATTTTATAACACATTATTAATAAATAGAAGAAAAAAATGTTTTTAAATACATTTTGTTTTTAAGAACATAAAGTACCTACCAATCTAATTTTACATAATATAAATGTTGACTAGATATTACTCGTCACTTGTAGTTGGAAAATATTTTTTTATTTTTTTTTTTTGCGTGTGGGTTGAGTGATTTTGTGTCGCGATCGGGAAGTAAAATGATATAATTATTATGAGTGTTTCATAGACACTTAAATATCTATTCTATTTCTATATCAGCAACAGTCATATATAAATATTTTTTTTTTATTTCTATATATTTATTAGTTAAATGCAAAGAGAAAAGAGATAAGTGCTATGAACATGAAGTGTGTGTACATCAATATATACATACATATATATTAATAAAGTAACCATGAGGCACATAGCAAGTTCCTAACAACAAGGTATGCATTATAAAAGACCGCGAGTCATAACAGCTCTAAGTGCTGCGCAAACAAAACATGTACTACATTGTGGTCGTTCATAACAACTGGACTATAATATTCCCTGTCTATATGCTATAGTTGAGTTTATATTTTTTATGTATTTTATAGAAGAAAACAAATCGTTGGAGGAAAATGAAGAAGAAAAAAAAGCGAGTATCCTGAAGATTCTGTTTATTTATTATTATTTTTTTTTTATTTTTCAATAAATAGGTAGAAAAAAAATTATGGTAAATACTTGATAGGTGGCTTACCGTGTCGTTAGTTGTTTTATATGGAAAATATGAATTGATTTTATTTTTCTTTTATTTTTATTTTAAGAATTATAACGTGACGTGACTTGTCTTGTCTTATTAAATATATTGTACGCAATTTTTCAATGCATATTTGTGCATGTGTTGTGAATACAGAATATAAGTGTTACAGATTATTTTTTTTTGTAAAATCAGTGCAGTAAGCTGCAAGCTAAACGTAATAGAAAAGTATTATTTCTTAGTACATGCTCTCAAGTTCACGTGATTGTATTTTAGTTTCACTGAAATATTTTTGTTTTGTCTTTTTTTTTCAGATTTCTTAATAATTTTTAATCGTTCTAGGAGCCAAAATTTAGTTGGAATTCTGTTGAAAAACATAAATTTTAAATCGAAATCGGATAGCTTTCAAATGTTCGATTTAAATTAGTATTTAATAATTTTATAGTGTGTCTAAATGGAATATTAATATCCTTCTAATATTACTATTCACCCGGTAATCCTATCCATTAAGTTAATTTATGTGACATCTCGCCATAGCTATATTACATATTTATTTTGTCATCATTCACGAAAGATCGCTGATACTAAAATTTATTATTTGTTTTTTTTTATTTTTATTTTTTACATAAAATAAGTCGCTGTTTTTTATTTATAGAAATTTATAGGCAGATCCGTATCGGTATCAGCATCACCTTTGTGTATCATAATTTATATTGTTTTAATGACTTACAATAAAATTTGAATAAATTTTAAGCCGTGAATATTTTTTGGTGGTGCATTTTCGGCTCCTTGTTGGTTTATTGTTTTGTAATAAAAATAATTATTCCTTTATTTTAAACAAAAATAAGTATATATCTTATAAGTATTTATGGGTGACTATAAAATAAAAATATGTGAACATATAAAAAAAGGATTCCAAAATTCCCTTCGCATGATTTTTGAGTATGAAATATATAGAATAAATATCTTTATTATTACAACATTCAATAACAGAAAACCCAGAGTAGATTTATTTATTTAAAATCATAAAAAAAAACTTTTTCTCTTAACGTTAAAATATTGTTAGCTGTTTTTGACGCGTCACTTGTTTATTAAATGTTATTATTTTTTTTATTTTTTTTTTAAATCGAACCCATTTTACAAAGTATTTATAATTTATTTCAAATTTAAAATGCAAGGAAAAAAAATTGACATGTTAATTTTTTTTTTACAAAATAATATATGGGTGTGTGACAATCGTGTAATGCGAGTATTTTTTTTTTGTATTTGGATATGTTTTGTATGCATATTATATAATAGTGGAGCAGGTATATACTTATTATTATTACAAACATTTTGAGAATCAGAATTAAAAAAAAAAACAACTGAAAGATAAGTATTATTAAAATGCAAACGAAATAGAAAAAAAACAACAATGCATTTGACTAATTTCCAATTTTGTTGTGCAATTACATTCACAATTTTTTTTCGGTGTTTTGAATTTTTCCTTTTCTTTTTTTATTATTAGTTCTTAAGGCAATATATTATAACACACAGTATTAAATCCAAGTCATTTATTAAATAATATTTGAAAAAATGAGATGAATTCATGCAGGCAATGTGATTGTTGTTCATATATGAAGTAAATAATATGATAGAATATATATTTATATACCCACTTAATTTTACAAATTAATTGAAAAACAATGCAATTCCGTCCAACAAAAAAATAATATCACCCATGAATTTCAATCATGAAAATTTCCTAAAACTGGATAAAAAGATTTTGTGCAGAATATCAAACAAACAAACAAACAAACATTATTTAGTAAATTGAAAATACATATAGACTCCATCGTATAACATACTATAAAGTTTTCCTCAAGAACATCATCGGAATTCAATTTGTATGTAAGTATATAAATATATATTTTAAAAGGCATTAAGTTCACTAAAAAAAATACTCACAATGCATAATATATATACAAACAACCAACACCGTATTTAAGACTCAATTAACAATATAATAATATAAATTATAAAAATATATTAATTATAAATTATTCAAGCATTAAAACAACTATCGGAATAAATAATTAAAAAAGAAGTATATTATTATTTTTTTTTTCCAAAGTCAACAATAATAAAAAAAAAACTTAAATTTAAATATGGTGGCGTTATTGCGGTATTCATGAATGAATTCACATTTTATTTACAATTATTCCAACTAATAATAAATAATAATAAAAAAAAAAAGTATTTTGCGGCGACAATACCAACAACAATACAATAAATAAAAAATATATAAAAAAACTTGTCGCCACAATGCGATAATCACATTTTGTAAAGTTTATAAAAATTACATTACAAATCGATCAACAACAACAACAAAAAAATAAACAATTTTTATTACAGAAATCGAAAAGATAAAGAGAGAAAAAAAAATCGCTTTGGTTTAAAAGGTGACCAATCATTAATTTTGATACAACACAAATTATTGACGTTAATGATTTTTAAAATGAATAGGCACCTCTATATACATAAATATATTATTTTTTTTTCTTCGCTTACTTTTACTACGCACTGCTGTGGTACCAGCCTACACTTTTCCTGTCTGTCTACATCTACAATTTCAAAAAAGAGTAGGTATATATCCAATATCTACACTTAAAAAAGATCGGTATACAATGTCAAATATTTTTGTTACGAAAACACAAAAAAAACTAACAAACCGTACAGCAAACACATTTTTTTGTTTAATTTTGTCGAATAAAATCATTACGAACATGATGCCCAAAATATATATACTATTTTTTTGTAATTAAAAATTATGTTAAAGTTGGCATAGCAATTAGCAATTTCATTTCAAAAGAATTTGTATTAAATGTTTTCTTGTAATAATTTTCAACCAATAAAACCTAACCAGATAGAGTTTAAAATAGTTTATGTTACGAGAGTTAACTATGTATCAACTTAAAATTACTGACATCAATAAAAAAAAAAACAGTATTTCATGATGTTTTGAAATCTTAAATCGTATCTTCTTCTTTATTAAAAAGTCAAAAACAATTTATTGATTACTGACGGCTTTTAATAATAATAATAAAAGAAAAAAAAAAGA
>JAABKK020060833.1:18349-30696 GCA_011634745.2 Catotricha subobsoleta
AAAAGAAAAAAAAAAGAGAAATTGATGAATTTATGATGATTGACCTTTAATATTTAATGTTAAACCAATTATTGAATCTCAATTGGTTTTTCTTCTTCTTTTTTTTCGATTTTATTCAATTCATTTCGAATAATGCATCGTTTGTCGTCAACAATAAGAAAAAATTAAACTGTTTTCTGCTATTTGGATTGGCGATGTCAACAGGAAGAAGTTTTTTTATTAAGAAATTATTTGTTAATGATGTTCAATCGAAAAATTATTGGTTTGATATTCACGACTTTTCTGTTTGTTGTTTAGTCGTTTAAAATTTAATAATATATGAGCTATAGTTGTTGCCTCGTTTGATCGCTTTTAATTTTTCTATTTAAACAAAGTTCGAAATTAAAATAGAGTTAGATTTTATGGAAGTAGGTAGTATGATGGTTTTCACAAAATTGCAACATAAACTTTTATATTGTCTACAGTTTTTTTCTAAATTCCCATGACTAAGTAGAACTCGTAAAAGTCGATATATTGTATCGCTGTATGGCTTTAATTCTAGAATTTGGATACAACAAATTTCAATAGTTTTATGCCGATTAGACAATATTTGTTTTCCATTATACTTATCATTGTCGTGCTAATGAGAAACGTATAGAAGCGATACACGATACGATATTGCGACTCCTAGCCTTAAGTGAGAACATTCCTCTTGTTATTTGACGCAAAATTCGTGGAAATTATTTTTGAAACAATAAATTCAATTCTTCTCGAGCACTCCTAGGGTTTCCAAAGATTACAAAAGGAGAAACGATTTGTAAGATATTTTTAATACATTTTTATTTTACCATATAAAAAAGTATCCATTCAGTTGTTCAATAGTCGAGCAATACAGGAAAGGCGACAGACACAATGGAATAGAATTATAAAGGATTATATTATTCAAGTTGATTGATATTTTTTTAATGCTCATAAAAAATAAAATTTTATGTTAGTTTAACCCCCGTGAATAACTGAAGGTATAAGCATAATCATATTGAGCTTATAAAAAAAAAATATTGTTTTTTTTTTCTTTAAAATTCCAAAGTCAGTTGTAACATTTTATGTTCAATAAAAAAAAATTAGACGACAAAAACGACGAGCAGAAAAAGAAGTTTACATTTTTTTTATTATTATTATTATTTTCTTTAACCAAATGTCTAGTTAAGGCGATTGTTTTCTCCATTTCATTTTCAACCAATCACTATATATCTAATAGTTCTACATAGTTATAAGTTATAACCTTATATTCAGATTGTCACATACTCAATTTAACTATTACTCGACAAAGCCAAACAAACCACTGAATTCGAAATGAACTAAACAACAATTCATAAATATGATACATGAGACGATCAACAACTATAAATAGAAAATGTTATTCAGTTAAACCAATTTAAATTCTATAAATTTTCTATTATTGGTAATGGTTTTAGTAAAATGCCATGCAGCCTGAAATTGCATATCGATGAGAATTTATTTATATTTAGAAATAGAAAGAAAAAAAAGAAAAAAGAAAGAAGAATAGAGGAAAAAACGATCATATTTTATTATTCACTTCACATCATACCGATTTATATAATTTACAATAAATAATAAAATGTTGATTGTTGAAAGTTTATTCATAAAATTCATAATTTTGTGGCGGACAGCAATATCTTGCACACTGCATTCACAACAACTTAATAATAGTGTAATAGTAAAAAAAAAAAAAAAAAACGGAATAATGGAAAATAGGTACGAAGAAAGTAAACTTTAACAATTTTTTTTTTTCTATTATTTTATTTTTCATTTTTATTGTATTTAATACGCGATGAGTTGGTAAACTAGTAAAACGAAAGAAAAACAATGTAGCGGCTCATATTGCTTTTGATTTCAAGTACCTGCAATGTGTGTTTAGGTATTATTACATTCAAGAAGTTAACTTTTTTATTTCTCAATCATATTGTTTAGTGGCTTTTATTATGGTCATGTATTCACATTCATCCAGCATTATTATTATTATTGTTATTAAAATACGTAGAAGAAATATTATTTTTACATTATTTAGTATTGTTGTTGTTTATTGTTGTTGAGGTATGATATACGCCACCATTATACAGACAAGTACATATATATATATATATGATTATAATTTTAAAAAAAGAAGCAAGAAAAAAATCTGCAGCAAATAAATAATGTTTTCCAATAGTTGTTAAAGATATCATTATGGTAACGTACTATAAGTTATAAACCAATTTTATATTAAAAAAAAAAGAAAAAAAAAGTTTCGCTTTCTTTTCTATATTATAAAAACGCAACTCATAAGTATAATTTATCAGCTAATTATTCGGTGTTTTGCAACAATTTTTTTTTTTTTTAAATTACAATTACAAGTAATTCCATTTTTAAATAATTTAATGTTTTAATGATGCTTATAATGATATAAAAATATTGTGACGAAATGACATCGTTATTTTCTGATGAAATAGTACTTCTTAATAATTATATTTACAGGAAAAAGAAAGAAAAAACAAACAAACATATATTTTCTATGAGACTATAAATGTTAATATAGACAATTTTACATTCAGGGACATAGAATAATTGATGAGCATCTGTCAATCATACAATTTTGAATATTTATAAAAATACTTTAAAATAATTTCTACTCAAAATTGATTCTTGCAACTATGACTAAACCGATTACCGATAACCGATGATAGAAATGAAAGTATAATTAAGTAATTTGATAAATCATTTAAAAATATTAGAAAACTGTTTAGTAAATTATATAGTTTTCTAATGATTTAACAATTTAGTATTTATTTTGTTACATTTGAAAAAATAACGACTTTTTTAAAATTTCTGAGCGATTCCATAAAGCTTTTCTTAATTATTTCGATACTATCATAACAATATCATAGCTAATAAACTGTTTTTTTTTTTAGCAATAATTCTTATAACTTTTTTGATCATAATTTCTGTATTTGTTCTATGATTTTTCTGACTGTTCGGTCATAAATTATTAATAATTTTCAATAATGACCCTGTATTTTGATAGTGGATTTATTAATCATGAACAATATGATTACGTAATTATTTAAATAACAAAAACAAATACTAGAATGCGTATTATTGATAAGTTGCAGTAGGTAAATTCTAAGCCAATTGCTTATAAATTATTGTTAAGATAAAAGTAATAAAAAAAAAAAATTTTTTTTGGTGAACACACCTTTTTTTCAGACTACATTAAACCTATTTATCAATATTCAATAATTTAAATAAATATATTTTTTGAACTTTTTCCATAAAAAAAGAGATACACACTTTTTTTCTTTATTTATTTCATATTTGTAGCTGGTAAATATCTGGCATATGTTCGTGTCAGTGCAAAGCATAAAAAATGTATAGATTTAACCTTAAATTTAAAAATATATACCATATATACTTACGTATTTCCATGAACTTGAGACAATATTATTTATTTCACTTTCTCATTTAGTTTTTCTTTGTTACACTCTAAGTATATAATGAACGAATGGATGATCAGATCATATATATATATAAATCAGCTGAATAAGTGTGAATATATAGTTTTTAGGTTTTTTATTTTATAAATTTTATTATATAAATTTTTTTTTCTTCTTTTACATAAAAGATGTAAAGTTAGTAGTGGTAAATTTGAATAATTTAATAATTTATTACTTTTATTCTTTAAAAAATGTGGAAAATTGTTCATAATACACAGTTGATTGCTTAAACTATCAAATAAATTATAAATGTAATATTTATTTTCATTATGATGGGATGCACGTGTCTTATTGTATGGACAAATGTCATCGCCCTTTGCACCTCACAATACATCATTATAAGCAATTTAACCAAAAAAAAAAATTACAAAAAAAAAACTCACATTATTTATTGAAAAAGAAGTTAAAACATTTTTCAAAGAATTATTTAGAATTAAATGGAAATTTAATTAATATTAATAACGATAAATGTAACAGCTTTTCAGTCAACCAATAATATCAATTATTTTTATGTGATTATTACTGAACATGTTTACAGGGAAAGCATGAAAAGAGCTATAGAAAATATCATAAATAAATAATATAATTGAAAAATTAAGTGCATTGATTTTAAATAATATAATCAGTTAACATAAGACGTCTAAATGGTTTTTGTGTGAATATGGAACTTTACTCTACATCCGATTATATATATATATATTTTTTAATGCGAAAAAAATTAATAATATACACTTACCTATATTGAAAATTGAAAACAATTAACCATTTCATATTTATGAATATGTAAACCTAAAGTTAATTACTCGTTCGCGGATCTTTAGATACATATCAACAACAATAACAACAACAGCAACAACAAAATAGACAAGTTAGGAGAAATTTTATAACATTAACGATAATAGTTAATAAAAATAACACAATTAACAATATGTACACAACATTTAACAATATATTATTACCAACTATCGGATCAATACTTTTAACAGTCTGGTAAAATGTAATTTTTTTTTTCATTTTTCATTTTTCATTTCATTTCTTTATTCTATAAGATCTATTCATTCAAGCACACAATCAATGTACGTACATGTTAAGCCCTGTGTTATATTTGTTATGTTATATGTTTTTTGTGTTGTATAGTTTAGTAATTGTACACACATTCATAATAGTTAATGTCTTAGGTGTACCTTATTCACTATTCCTATTCAAGAAAATGAAAGATAATAATAATAATAATAATAATAATAATATAATTGTTTGTACTACACCATATTGACCTCAATTTCTTCCATATGTGTACACTCACTTACCAATGTATAATGTAATATATATATATTGTGCATTGTATGGCGGTGCAATGATGAAATTGATAAAATATAATTAGAAATACAATAATAGCATGTTTTTGAGTATATATCCACCATCCAGAGAGTAATTATCAACAACTGTTTATTATGACCAAATAAACAGATCGCGCTTTTTATTTTATTATTATTTTCAATTAACGTTTTTCTTGTTAATTTTTATTTTCTGTAAAATTTAATTATGTTTTTCTGTTGAAAAATTTCTATTCGAAAACTGACATCTCTAATTAAATTTTCTGAGGAACGTAATCTATGCTCACTGTAATTAAATATATAATTTGTATTTTCTGAAAAAAAAAAAAAATCGTTTTATTGCTTTGTAATTACACATGAAATGCATACAAAAAAGGAAATGATGATTTTTACGATGCTTTAAATGAAAATGTTTATGATGATTTATTTAATTAATAATTTCTTATTTATAATTATTTAATTTGTAAAAGATAAATTAATGTATCAACCGCCGTATTTCTTTTTTGAACATAAAAAAATCTATTACTTTTTCCATAATTTACATAAATCAAATACATTTAAGACAAATAAGCATTAAAAGAAGAAGAAGTAAAAACAAAAAAAAAACACGTTAATAGGTTAGTAAGTTTTAATTTTTAAGTCTCACTGCTTTGGTGTTGAAATATTAAAAGAGTTGTAAATTTGAAATTGAAATAAAATATTAGACATTAACAATTTTTACAATTTATTTCAAAACTAAATAAATTACAAACAGAAAAATATTATAAATAAAATTTACAGAAAAAAAAAAACAAAAACCTTTATCGCGCATTACGTTTTTAGTATCATAAAAATCAACTCTCAATATATTTATATAGTTATTTTACATAAATTTTTATTTCGGACCATTTGATTTATGACTAAATGCACACAAATTATTATTTTCAGCATTTTTTTTTTTTAATCGTCATTTTATGAATGTTTGTTTTATTTTATTATTATTATGATTTTCGGACAGTTTTGTTGTTGTTGACATTTTTTAAGTGCTTGTTTAAAAATAAAAATAAAAAAACTGAAATTTTTGGTAGGCGACTTTTATGGCATTTTAATTAGTTTTATGAGCCATAATGGTGCTGCATCATTCTCTACTGAATGGACAATGATCTTTGTGTTGTTGTTGTTTTTTTTTTGTTTTGTTCTTTCTATTTTTTTATTTGAAATGTTAATTGATGAAATGATTTTCCACTTATAGTCTACCTACTATCAAAACTCTTAATTCATTTACATTTGTTGTATTGTTTGTTAAAATTTTTGCACTTTTTTATTTGTAGGCTGTTAGATTATATTATTCATACCGCCAAATACAGATTGGTTAAATATCCGGTGCAAAATACGAAATGAAATTGTATTTTAAATTAAGAAAAAAAACTTGATTTGAATGTTGTGAATTAGGTACACAATATTTTCTTACAATTCAACAATACATACGGATTAAAACTTAAAACCCATATTTTTTTTAACAATCTCTATGAAATTAATATTCTTAACAATATATTCCTTAATACGCACGTACACATGCATTATATGTCTAGATGAAAAAAAAATCGCTATTACTTTTTATTTATTGATTGTAAAAATGATTCTTTTATTGTATTTCGGATTATTGACAGGTGAAGGAATTTTTATAAGACTTCCTGTAAAATGTCTGGTTTCATTTAGCATTACTATATTAGGCATGAGTATGCGCGTACTATAAATGTAGCAAATCAATAAAAGAAACAAAATAAAACATAAACATAACACAAGAAAGCAATAAACATTACAAAATAATAATAATAATAACAATTATTTATTTTTTACAAAAAAAAAGAAAAAAAAGTCAAGTTTTATTTTTTCATTTCAAATTCGAAAAATTTAAGTCATATAATTTTATTATAGAAAATAGCAACACAATTTATGCTACAAACAAACAAAAAGAAAAAAAAGTCGAATTAAAATTTTATTTTTATAATTGTTCTTAATAAATTTTTATTATTATTTGAATAACTTTAAAATTTTAATCCATTAATCAATTTAATTATAAATTTTTGTATTATACAAGAAGACAAAGTATGTTGAAGTTATAATATTGCCATAATATGTATATTGTATATGCTCTTGCTCATGTTGCCCATTTATTATTTAATGTTATATTATGTAATAAATTCCAGCACATTTATATTAAGTAATAAACAAATACCGATCCGACCAACAGCAATATTATTGGCATGTAATACATGACAGGTATGTATTGATAATTATAACATCAATTACGTTAAGAGCATATATTTAACAACTTTATGCATTTTAATTATAAAAATAATCCGCTTACTCATTTGCTCCTTCGATTGGTAAGGGTAACATGAACATATATAAAAGATGGATTTATAGAAGAGTAAGGATAACTAATTAAAAAATTATGTTATAATTGTTTAAAATCTTAAATGCGAATACCTGCTAATTTCTTAATAAGTTGAATGGAATCTGAGTCTGCGCGACAACATTTTTTATATCATTTTACATTGAAATGGCAGAATTTTTTTCGTGAAACAATTAGTAATATGAGTTTTGTTTCCGTTATGATTATTTTAGTATATTGATAATACAATATATAATAAAGAAATATAAAATTATATAAAATGTCAATTCATCAATTATTAAAAACAATTTGCATTGAACTTATCACAATTTACACCTTCAATTGAACTGCATTTCTACAGTTTGAAAAAAGTAAACAAAAAAATGAAAATATATGAATTTATTTTAAACACAAGACGTTGCAATCAGAAAAGAAATAAATAAAATAACTGAGCACCTTGAAATATCAATCACATGAAAAATTGTGAGTTTTTTCAATTAAATTTTTAATGAAGGCAGGAACCTTAACAAAAATAACTTCTTTTTTTTTTGTTTTTCATTACAATAAATTTTCATTTTAATTTAGAATTTGCTATTGTCATTACTTATAGGACTAGTTTTTTTTTTCTTTTTTTATAATCGCTTCCAACGAACGTAAATAACTGTCAATACAAAAATATTATCACGATCACCATTCGCAATTGGTACAAAATAATATACATAATTCTACTGATCGCAATAATAATTACATATTTCTTTCCATTGAAATATAATTTATGCCAACATTTGTAAGTATTCTACAATTTATATTTAAATCATAATAATTTGCATCCACATATACAAGGTATATTCATTTCGTGTAGCGTGACATTATTTACACATCACCTTTCAATACTTTATAATATTTTAAAAAGAAAATATTATCTTTTGACATGATAATAATATAGTGCAAATATTGGTTGTAAGAGTTAAGTTGTAATGAACCAGAAGAAAAAAAGAAGTAAGTATGTATAAGGAAAAAAAATTGATCTACTTTTGCAATGCAATGCAATGGTTAAATACAATATACTTACATACATATTAAGTTTAATTATTCAGAAAATATGAATACATAAGCGAATAATTTGATGGCGCAAGACTTCTTTTTGTTTTTTGTTTGTTTTTTTTTTAACTTTTTAATCGATGAGTGACAGTTCTTGTACAATTTTCTAAGAGATATATTTCTTTAAATATAGATTGAAGTAAGTAACTAACTTAACAATATAAATAAATATAAAATATATTGTAATTATGTCGAACTGAGTCGTTCAAGAGAAAAGGAAATGAGTGGTTAATAATTTATGTTATTATAACATAATATTATGTACATTTTCTATATAAATAATAATAAAATAGTTTTTTTTTTTCGTTCATTCGTTCGTTGATATTACGTTTAACTTGCTGATTGATAAATAATAAAATATAAAATGATAAATGTTTTAAGATATTTATGAGTACTCGATAAAAAAAAAGGTATTCGATCTATACTTTAAACAAACACTGAAATTATCATTCAGTTGTAATCGAATATCGATCAAAAAATTTATAATTTCTACAATGTTTTTGGAATGATGTAATATGAATTGAATATATATTATATTAAATTGCCATTATGTAATATTTTTTTTTTTTTTTAATTTAACAGTATTGTTCCGTATTATTATATTGTTTATGAGAGCTGTCATATATTCATTAGGTTGAGCTGTTACCAAATATCGACATTATATGTAAACCATTTTCAATTAGAAATCTGCTGATTTTTAGATTTAGACATTTTTTCGTCACGATTGACGATAGTATTTATGGGTTTTGAAATTAATAATTTTCACTGATTTAATGTTACCTTTTTGTTATTCAATCATTTCCGTTTTTAACATAATTTTTAAGTTAATAATTTATTTTTCTTTTCAGGTAAGTTTAACTTAAAATTGTTGCTTCAATATGCTTAATCGTAGTCAGTAAGTACCTACTTTTTTAATTTTTTATTTGAATCATCTTATATTAAAAATTCATTGACCATTACTTATAATAGAGAGCTGCAATCAAAATATTATACTTATATACGAAGTAGAATTAAATCATATAGTGGTTATGTTAATCCACTTTTTTATCAGACCGCCTCTTTGAAAATCTTTCAACTTTCAAGTAAAAATTAAGTAGTTATTGTGATTTAAAAGCTACAACAAATCATTTTGGGTCGATAGAAGATCTATGTAAAATTTTGAATACTATTCAATTATTTATTATCAGAGTTAGTTTTTCCTTACCCCATATCAATTTCCATCCACAATTATTTATTCAAAATCATTGATTAAGAAATAGGTGTCATGAAATATTATTTTTCATTAAACCAAACACAATACAAACGTATTAATTTATAGAAAAGAATTTCTTATTCAGCACTTTCAAACTCTTCAACTATTTTGCATTCAATAAATTATTTACAATTTTATCACTTGAAACATAATTATTATACAATATTAATGTGCAGATACCTTCATTTTCACACTCAATTTTTTTTTTTTTTTGCTCTTTGCTTCAATTTCTTCGTATTCTTCAGTTAATCTGTTCGTTTGCATGAGTTAACACAATCGAACGATATTTTATCTTTTTATTATTATTCCCCATATAAGATAGTACAATGTGTAATATTCTATCTGTTTTGCTGGTTCTGCCCTATTTGTATCTTAGTGGATAAAAAACACAATTTGCAAACAACACAAATATCAATCTTATTTGTCGCATTTATATTATTATTATTATATTATTATCATCTTGAAGAGCAAAAGCATCAATGCAATAGGCAAACATGAATGTGTTATTTGCACAGCAGAAATGAACGAGCGACAACGGATGTAATCAATGCCATTTCATGCAACACTATCTGATGTTGATGAATTTTTTTTTTTTTCGTTTTATTATTTCTTCTTTTTATTGTCTCTTGTTTTTTTGTTTTATTTAAATGTAATGTTCAATCTCTTCTTTTAGTAGCTGATCTTGCAACAGAAATTATCTAAGTCAGCCTTACTTCAGTTTATAATAATATATATAGAATAGGTACAATATATTGATTGCGGTCGTTGTCGCGTTGGTTGTCCCATGTCCACATCACACTATTATTTGTTCCGATACCATTACATAAAATAATAATAAACAACGAAATTGTCCTGTAATTATTATTATTATTATTATTATTAATATTATGCCGATGAAAGTGTATTTAAGTTCATAAAATTTATTTTATATTTTATTATTATGGTTGATTTGTAGGTACAGACACTATTTAAATCATTTAACTTCCGCTACGGTATTTATATTTATGTTTGTCGGTAGCCGCTGCTGATGCCCTAACATATATATATAGATATGAATACATTTATTTCTAACGTGTATGTATTATTATCCTATTATTTTTATTATTATTATTATTATTACCCATGCGCCGTGCGCGATTTAAAATGTTCATATATTTGAAATTATTAGTCGTTTTCGAATAATTACCTCGGCTATTTTAAGTGAATTTCACTACAATTGACGTTATCTTATATGGCTGGGTCAATAAACTCTGTGCTTAAATTGTTCCTGTAGAATATTATCTGAAATATAAATGAATGGTAGCCTAATAATTCTCAATAATTTACAATAATTTATTTTCACCCATTTTCATTTTCGAATTATGAACGTTATTATTAACCGGTATTAAATATTTTAATCATAAACGCCTTCTAAAAGTATTTAACGAGCATCATATTATATAAAATGTGACGCAAACACAAATTCATTTATAGGAAGAGCAAAAGTTGAACAAAAGTTAAATTAAATAAAAAATAATTATTTTTAAATGGTTTTTTTTTTTTATTCAGATTATTTTTATTTTCTATTTAATTATTATTATTATTATTGTTATTATTATTTTTTTCATTAATAAATTATTGCGGAGTCCACGTCACATAAAATACTACACCGCAGTGTGTCTACATAATAATTCTAAAAATTTCTCTTCATGTCTTGTCAATATAAAATTTCCATTTAAATATAATTTGAATATTTAATAATAATATTGTTTAAAAAGAATAATAAATTGGTAGGCGGTTTGCATTTCGAATCACTAACTTTTGTACAATTTTGATTAAGTTGAATAATCACTTATTCATACAGCACGTTAGATTTACCATACCGATTTTTTAATTTGTGGTTTTTTTTTTTTTATTATGTATGTATATTATTATTTACAATGTTATAACAAGAAATACCCACTTCAAAAATTTTAGTATTCAATATAATTAAATTATTATATTTGTTTGTTATGTTTAGTTGCGGTGTGATCACAAATGCGTGAAGTTCCTTCCGTTTTTGTGCAATTCTTGATATTTAACAATAATACTTTTTTTTATAAAAAAAAAAACTCTGTTGTTATATTGTTATTTATTTTGTTAAAAAAAATTTACGACTTTACTGCGATGCTTGTGAGTATTTTTTTTTTTTACCTAAACATATTTGGTTTGGGTTTTATGAAAAATCATGATGAGAACGAATAGCAAATATTTGCAATGTCAGGAAAATAAATTTTTGATTGTGATAACACGTTGTTGTTATTTATTTTTGTTATGATGGTTCTGTTGTTATTTAGCTTATTAGCGGTAATAAAATTTAGATTTATCGTCATGATTTGTGATGCATAACGAATTACCTAGTTTTTCGAATTTTTATTTTTTCGAATTTGTGTCAAACTGGATTTTGGTTATTTGTTTTGTATTGTTTTTTATTTTATTATTTTCTATTTTGAATTAAACAAATACAATAATCATTAATAAAAATGTTGTTGTTTTTATATTTGATTTTTGCTAAAGACAAATTGGTCAAGCCAACTAAAAAATTTACAGTAAATGAATGGATCGATATTGAAATTATTTTTTGCGTGCATAATATTTGTGAGTCATCTTAACCGAAATGGCAAAATCTTTTTAATGACTGTTTAAATGCGAACATTTAATAATTTCATCTTGAATTTCAAATTTCATTTGATTAAAAGAAAAAAAACAACAACAACAACAACAACAACAACAAC
>JAABKK020060833.1:30796-45176 GCA_011634745.2 Catotricha subobsoleta
AAAAAGAAAAAAAAACTTCAATCAATCGAAATCATCGATCAATCATTTTGCTGTGTGTATGTGCTCGATATGTAAAAAAAAAATAAAAAAACAAAATACAAAAATACCAATTTTAATATGTCTTGTTTTCTAGATAGCAACGTATTGCTGCTATGTACGTACCTCGTATTCAACCATATAAAATATAGAACTATTTCTATTTATTTATTTACTTATTATTTATAATTTAACATTTGCATTTATTGTAAATTAACATCATTATTATTACGTTTATACGAATAACAGCAAAATTGGCATTTTCTATATATGAATTTAAAAGTCACATCAAATTTACAAAACAATTTTGATAAAATAATTATATATTTAAATGGCACAAAACGAGATATGTACAACCAAGCCCACTTTCGATTCGCTGCTTAAGAAACAATAAAAATTAGAACAAAAAAAAAATAAAGAAAATGAAGAAAAGAAACGAAATATTTTAAGCATCAAAGTCATCATAAGTGCAACATTTTAAATATAAATATCAACCGTTCATGGTTAACATTGTTTAATTTTGCTATAATTATTATAAATAAATATTTTATATTTTACCTCCATTTATTACATTGTTCAGATGCGATGTAGTTGTTAAGTGATGAGGATTTCATTGATGGAATGAATACACAATAAATGAATAAATATGTAATACAATATAATAATATAATAATATAATAATAATAATTATTATTAATTATAATATTATTATTTAATAATATGATAATTTAATAAATATTAAACGAATGCATTGACATTTTCTAAAACAATATTCTAAAAATAATATATGCCATCAAAAAGAAAATTTACAGCATAATATTGTTTATTATGTAAAACAGATATTCAATCATATTCTTCATTATTCATAAATACACAGATGCATCTTGTGTCTTGATCTTTTTGATCTTTCTATATAAATCATTTTCTTATGAGACGTATCTACAGCAAAGGCTCAACCGTATTTCTATACCTCTTTGCTGTATAAATATTCTTGTATATTTCAATTCATATTTTACTTAATAAAATAATAAATAAATAGAAACTCAGTCAGTATAACATTATTATATTCAGGCTAGGTACAGCTCGTTTTCTTTTCATTTTTTTTTTTTTTATTAATAGAATATGATGTTTCTTGAAGTTATAACGAGTACAAAATGACATAATAAAACATTTAAAAAATAATAGATCATCTTACATATTTATTCTTCTATTACTTAAGAAAATGTATGCACATTAAATCGTTTTAAAACTTTGAAAAGATTAGATTTATAAATATAAACAATATGACACACGCGAGTCCCCACGTTCCGTATGACACAAGTTACCTACCTCTATAAACCTCTCTATATAATAAAATAATGTTGTCAAAGTAATATGATATATATTTGATTTTGATGCATTGCATTTTATGTACTTAGTTAGGATATAAATTATAGTTTGTAGAAATAAATTGATTGTTAAGGATTTAGTTGTATTTAAGCTTGTAACATAGATAGCCAGACGTTTTTATAAATAAAAAATAATAATAATAATACTGGTGGTGCAAATAAGTTTCTTTCGTTTTTATTTCATGTAGCGTACATTTATAAATTTAGAAAGATCTGCATCTCTATCTTTATATCGAAGATTTCGTTGAACTATGGACCGTTTCTGAATATAAAAATGATGACTATCTTAGTTTTTATATTATATATAGGATAAGCTCTTTATATAAACCAAAAATCCCATATAAGCTACTGTTTAGCATTCTGTTTATCACCTAATTTGATTCAATATAAGCTCTATATGCTAATAAACATTTTTTAATTCATTTAAAGTCACAATACTGCATAGCCCATTTCTCTATTGTAAATATAAGAAAAGAAACGATCAACCAATGTTAAATATTTCATTGTTAATAAATTATAAAATACATTCAATATTATATTATTGATAAGTATTAATATGTAATAAGAAGCAATAAGATTTTCTATGATTTTGTTCCTTCCTTTACTTAAAACCTACCAAGTAGTTGTCTCATTTCAATATCATTCAAATTACTCATATAAGTAATATATTTATTAAATGCTTTTATGTTAGAAAACAGAGAAAATATATAAGAATGAATGATTTTAATCGATTTATTTATTTAATTTAAGCATAAATAAATTTATGATTGTTTATTTTATTGTGCTTTGGTATATACACATATGAAAAGTGCAGTTTACCAGTAATTTTGTATATCGACAAAAAATATGAAAAACATATAAAGCAATATGGGGTTAAAGTTATATAGGCAGACATCGTAACGCATTTAACTATAAATTAATTTACTGAGCCTACATTTTATCGCGATTCTATAAAATACTGCTACATAAACATTACCTACAAATATCTTCCGTTTTATTAAAATAAAATGAGAGGAGAGGTAAAAAAAAAGAAGAAAAGTAGCTTTAGTTTAAAATGAATTAAAGATTCAAGTCGTTTCTTGTGTGAAATTGGAAGTCAATGTTGCGTATAAACGTTTATATAAGAAGCGAATAAAAAAATTAAAAAATAAAGTAAAGAATCGAAAAAGAACAAAAATAATCATAAAAGAAATAAACAATGTTCATTGCATATTATATGATCTGATGATGGAACATAAATAAAACATGAATTTCCAAGTATATTTATGAAGGCAACCAAATGGTATGAGTAATATAGGCATAGGTTGCGTATATTATTGGCAAATGGTAATGTTATAAAGTAATTTAATGTAATAATGTATCTCTCTCTCTGCATTTGCAAGCAGTTCCAAACTATGAAAATGTAACGAAATAAGAAGTCCGTAAGAATGAAATTGTTTTGTTTTGTTTAGCTTTTTTTTTCTATGTTGTTACATTCATGTTTAAAAGGAATTGAAAATAATTGTAGAAAGAAGTTGGTTGTTAACGTACGTAAGTTTTTGCTATTGCGTTGTTGGAATAAAAATAGTTAGAAAAAAAAGAACATTGTTAAACCAAAGGTCAAGCTTTCTTTCGTTTAGTGTGAACTATTTCTTGTATTTTATTTTTTATTTTGCTCAAAGACCCCCGTAAACTCTAATATCCGCTTTCTAAATGATGAAGAGATAATATCTGGGAATAAAAAAAAATCCCATGAAATCCTTTCAACCCTACACACAGAATTACATATTATTATTATTTGTTATTATTGTGTGTATAACGATAAGGTTCGTTGATTTTTATAGGCTGAGCTCTTTCGCATCATATTTTTAATGTTCTACCAAAAACTTAAAGAATTAATATAAGAATGTAGATATATATAATAACACGGAACTTTGTTGAACACTGAACTGAAAAAACAATAAAAAATAAAAAATTATGTATTGCTTATTAAATAATAAGTTTTTTGATTAAAATCTCGATATCTTTCTAACCGAATATGGGCGTTTTTGGTTTTTGAAAAAGGGTTTGGTTTTTCGGTAGATATTATTATTATAAGACATTGGGTTTATTCGTACCATTTGTCATGTATATAATTGTATAACTAATATATGGAATAGACGTTGTATAGTTAGAGGTAATAAATGCATTTATATTGAATCTATGATGCGTGAAATTAATTAATGTGCAATGTATTTGTAAGGAGATAATTGCTTAACATTGTAGCTAAATATTTTTTTTATAAATTTATATGATTTGCTTTCATTATAGTTTTTTTTGAGCATAGAATATAGAATTCAATTAAGCTAACGTGGTTTAAATTGTTTGCCTTCTTTTTTGATACTCGAAATGAAGTAATTTTGATCCGAAAGGAGATTTGTTAATAATAATTGTTACATCTGAAATTAAATTCTGTTTTTTTCCTCATCGCTGAAGTAATATTTCTATAAATAAAGCGGATTTTTACAACTAAATATGTTTGCTTTTACCATTACAATGTAAACAAAATGATTTCATAGAGATTATTCAAAACAAGTGAATGCCGCTTTTTATAAAAATATAAATAACACATTTAAAATAACGAAAAATGTATTCCTCTTAATAAATTGATCCTTCACAATTTACAACTGGCCTTTATAAACTGATCATTAATAATCCGATATGATTAATTGAAATTATACCGCACTTTGCATATACGAAATAAATATTTTATTATGTGGAAAAATACCATTAATTTAAATTGCAATATCGAACTTCTGAAATCTTTCTCTTTGACCCATTACGATAAACGGTATTCGTATATATTTATTTCGTTTAATTGCAAACAAGAACCATTCATAACTCGAAATAAAGATATAAAAAAAAAAATGCAATTTTAGATGATTATATGTGAATATATAATAGCGCTGTCCACTTCACAATATTTCTTTTATTTTATTTAAAAAAATAAAGTATTGGTTTTTTTTTTCTTACAAAAATTAAGTTGTGTACCAATCGATTGGCAGCTTGTTTTATTTCTTTTAGAAAAAGAAAAAAAATAATAATAATAAATTCAATTCGTTACGCATTCTTCAGTGACTAAGTACTTTACCTGTACCTTTATGTATTCGCCCTGTATAAATATGGAATACAAAAACATTATAAATAATGAAATATAGTTTTTTTTTTTTTTTATTTATTAAAATGGCTAATTTGTCAAGTGCGATATATTTTTTTTTTAAATAAGTCAATTTGTACCAAAACAGTACATTTTCTATTTAACAATATTAGAAGCAACTTATAATAAATTTTAATATAGCCAGGTCATATACATCGAGATCGACACGTCGCATCGTTGCTTCCTTATATGGTGGAACGTGTCTTCATATAAATTCTATTAAAATTATGATAATAATTAATTCAAAATCTATGTATAATAAAATGTATGATGTGGCTGTTGGCTATTATATGTATGTTATAGTTTGGTTACAGAGTTCAGATTCCGTTTATTAGACAGTGGAGCATTAATTTTTGAATAATATGTTTCATCTATCCATCAAAAAGCGGTTAATGACCCAACTATTAATTCCATGTATACATCATTGTATTATGTGTGTTTGATTCAATGTACCCAAGTGGTAAACAATACAAAAATACATAAAATTTATAAATGGCTGACGATGTCAGACAAGGAATACAAGAATATTATAGTAATTATTTTTGATATGTTTTTTTTTTTTTTTTTTTAGTTTTAATTTAAATTAATAACTCAGCTTACGTATGTATGACAGGCTCAAGTTACGAATGTGCTAAAAATGTTATTATTATTGCGATATGTAACGTAAAAAATTATAATATAAAAAATAAACACACCGACGATTCGTTTCGGAATTATCATTTTTATTTAAATGCCAAAATTATGATTTTGGGAATTATGTTAGGTTTTAGGTTTAATGATATTAAATTAATTATAGTTTTATATATGATAGACTTAAATAAAATAAATATCAATATCAGACATGTTATATCATAAAGGAAACATTATTCCAATTTGAGCGAATTATATTGTGCAAGAAAAATAAATGTTGTTTCGTTTCTTTTCACAGCGTCCCACTATAACATTTTTGGAAAGACAATGGAAACTTCTGACTTTTTATGTAAATATAATTGATGTTAAATGATGGCATTTGTGGAGTTAATATCGAATTTCTTGTTACTCAAAACTGCTTATTAAACCTTCGACTTTGAAAAGAAAGAATATTTCTATTTAAATTTTAGTACGCATAATTCTTTTTCGTGGCCATAGCATAACTTTTGACAATGCCTCACTTCATTTATGGGGATGTATGTTTAAATTGAATTGATCAACAACGGTGTTAATATACGAGATGATTCAGAACAAAATGTGTGTGTGTTTTTTTTTTAATATCTGTTATGAATCTCATATTTCTCAACCAAATTAGGAAAATAAAATGAGCCGTATTGCAAGCAGTTATTTGAAAAAATATTTCTTAAACTCAATGCGAGTAAATTCATTCGCCATACCATTTATTATAAAACTATGAATATTTATTTTATTTTTATTTTAATTAAATTACAAATTATCATAATTGCGCTTGTGACAAAACACGTTTTTCAGCACCAAATGTATATTTTAGAATTTTAATCTAATTTAAATTAAGCTTCCTACACAATATTAATTTTCTTACTTTCGCTAATCCATTTTATTCTGATAACATTGTTTTAATAAAAAAAAAAAACCGTACACAGTCTCCCGTTGTAAGTGTCTCACGTTCCTATAAAAAAAAAACACACATTTTTTTTTTTTTTTGCTTAAGGCAGCTCAATCTTAATCGCTTTAACTATATTATATGCTAAAAAAGAAAAAAGAAAAAAAAAATTAAAAGCTTCCTAATACCTACCTGCCGATATGCTCGAAGGTATTAAACATCTACTTGTTTCTATAATAATAATAATATGTGATATGTCCAACTTACATTAAATGCATATTATATCATTTTGTGTGTTTGTATATTTATTGATTATTTAACAAAGATTAGAATTAGTGTTTTTAAATTGCAACTTAACGAAAAATGTTTATATAACGCGTATTTAAGATAAATCCAGCCAACCAACAAATAAAAGTATACCAGAGAAAACCGGACGGTTAAAGTTGAAGTGTAATTAGCATTTTTTTTTTTTATTTTTGCACTTTATAAATAGTGAATTACTGGTTTTGTTTTTATTCGTTTATTCTGCCAATCTTTACCTCGTTAGATTAAACATTATTAAATGGTTTTTAGCTAGAAGCGATACATTGTAAAAGAAGAAAAAAAAACAGTAAGTTTTAAGTTGATATTTATTGGCTTGCACAAAGCATATGGGATAGGTAGGTACATATATAATCTATTCTTTCCATAATAGAATGTTTTTAGTATTGCAAGAATGATAAAAATAAGTAAAACTCTATGTTATTATGAATGAGTATGAATGATTATTTATTTTTGTTTTGTATTTGAAATGTGTTTTGGTATGAGGATGAGTCAATAATTACATATTAGTTTACACACTATATTTTATGATTAATGATGTATGTGACTTAGAAAAAAAAAACAAAAAAAAAATATGTGTCATTATCTTCAATAAAATAATAAAAAAAATGTATTTCATGATGGTACTGGTAACAAAACAATTATGAATTGCATCAATTGAACAGAAATAAATATATAAAAAACAAGTAGATATATTTATAGTTCAATCGTTAATAATATTCTTACAAATTTAATTGGATGTAAATTATGTAGTAAAGCGGTGTCATGACCATGAAGTCAATTTTAGAATGTTTTATTATTAATGCAAAGTCATGCAATTCTGTAAAATCATCAAAAAATAAATAAAATAAAATAAAAATAAAATAAATTAAAATTAAAATAAAATAGAAAGCCCCAATAGTGCAACAAAAACGACTAAAATGCATAAAATTTTATATGCAAACAGAAACAGAATATATAATATAAAACGAAAAATATATAGACGACAATATTATACAGTGGCACATTTCGTGATTAATATTTGCTATAGCCGTACGTAGTGCTAGTGATATAGAAGACGTGAACTGAACATCGGCATTTGCATAGAAAATTAGTGTAAAGTAATCATTATTAGGATTACTTAAATTAATTAATAAAATGGATATAATAATAGTTTTTGCACGCGGAATTAATGGATAATGATTATCGTTGTGAAACATTTCGAAATGTACGGTGACGAGGGTCGAACAGAATTGACACATAAATTTTTTTTTTCTTTTTTTTATACATAATCGCATTTACTGCATGCGGCTATCAGTTGCATCTTGCACCTTCATAAAAAAAAATGTTTATTTGCTTTGTTTTGTATGTGTTTTTTTTTATTAATACTGTGTTTTATTGTTTAAATTACATTACCTGCAATATTTATCATATTAGAAACTATTATGTTTCTTGTAAGTATATCCGTTTTATTACAAAACACTCGAGTAGCACGGAAAGATTAAATTGTACAACACAAATGATATGACTCTTTGGTTCTTATCATGAAAATTACAAATATTTAAACAAACATTTAATGCACATATAAAAAAAAAAAAAAACTATTATTAAATGCTATTGACCTCAATATTAACACAGACGTTTGTGTTCAAATAATTTACAATAAAATAATAGATAAGAAAGGCATTGCTTAATTAAAATGTAGGTGTCTTTTTATTTAAAATTTATTACATATTATTTCTTTTCTTTCATAATTTTTGAATTTCAATTTCAATTTTATAAGATATTAATTAAATGTGAAAATTTTAAATTCGAATTATTGATACAGAGTGCGGACATAGCTATAGCCTCTGGTAGTAAATATATGCTACTAATCTGACATTTTACTTAAAATGTTCACATCAAATTAAACTAATCGACTGTTTCCGATAGGAGCTGGAGAATATAAGTTAAGACATGTATGAAAATAGTCTTTAAGAAAAAAAGTTTTTGTTCATTCAACAGTGAGTTTTTCTGAAAAATGTAATGAATGTGCTCAGCATTATTTCAGTGCATAGTTCAGGCCATTTATTATCGTTTACATTGAATGCTTTTAACCTTAAATTGATCCAAATAAATAAAAGTAAAATAAGCAAATAACGAAAAAAAAAAAAAGAAATCATAAAATTTTATTACTCTCACACTCTACATCACTTATCATCACGATTTCCATTTTATGTTCGCCTATAGAAAAATATAAAAACAATGTAATTTTAACCAAATTACCATTTTTATAAAAAAAAAAAAGTATTAATACATTCATGGAGCATTGAGCCACGATCAGACGTACTTACTTACCACTTTGCATTGCATTTTCCCTTATTGCTTGTATAAAAAATATACTCGTATCGCTAAAATATGTTTGCACAGACATTATTAGCGAAATTATTATATAGAAGCAATACCTAAACTGGTATAATTGAATATAAATACTTTGCTTTCGATCGAATAAGTATACAATGCGTACAATACAACGTGAATATTGTATTTTGCATGCATTTACTGTATGTGTAATACTTATGCATATTACAATTCCTTTTCCTTAGAGTTTATCCACACTTAAAATAGAAACAATAATATTTACATTTTACGGAAAAAAAAATAAAATAAATAAATACGTCAGACTTTAAACACATGATAATAGCTGGAAGCGTTTAAATAGTAAAATCAAACACGATTAGGTTCATCGTCAGTTGATTGTTTTTTTTTCCACTAAGCACACACAAAATGTGCAGACAATACTTTTCATTGCACGATTTTTCATTCCATCCTTCAAAGGAATTATACCGCTTAGACAAATAGCGAAATATTCACATATTATTATGTATTTAGATAGACATTCTCTGCGTTTGTATATATGCACCGATTGTATCAAGATAAATCCATCATCATCGAATACAATAAATAAATATGTGTGTTATTATTATATATATAGATAGTTAATAGTTATAAATACTTAAAATATATTTTCTATTTTATTTGTGCGTTCAAGAAAAAAAAATGAAATAAAACAATATTCCAACAATAGTCTAGTTTTCTTTCGATTGTAAATTGATTATTTGTTATTTAAATTTAAATTTTTCTATTATACTTCTTATGCCATGGTGTGCTTGTGTACTTTAAGTCGCGTGATAGTTTCTTTTCTTTCATTTTCTATGCAAAATAATAATAATAATAATAAAAAAGAAAAAAAAAACCAATTCAAATTTAAAATTTGATACACTTTTCTATTTTATTTATCTTATTTTATTTCATATTCTAAATTCAATTCTGTACGGGCAGTGAAAGAACAACAACCAATTTCTTATAAATTTTTAAACTTCTTCATGAACGAAATAAAGAAATGGAAAAAATAGTAGAAAAAAAAAAACGTATACTTTTTCCCAGTAGATACGTGCGTGCGGTAACGCGATTACAATAATTTGTATTTTATATAACAATAACCCATTTCTTTTAATTCGTAATATCTTTTTCGTTTTTTTTTTTCATTTCAAATTTAAATTTAAATAAATAAAAATCATAAAAAACACTGTTTTAAATTTATATATTTTTATACAAGACTACTCAAGCGTTAATTAGGTAACCTATTCGGACTTTTAAATTTTTTTTTTTCTTTAAATATGTTTTTTTTTCTATCTTGAATGAAAGAATAATGTTTATTGTTACAATCAATGGCATACATTTTTTTTTTTATTTTTTTTTTATAAAGTCAAATAAAAATGAACAATTTTCTTTAAGTTCATTATCTTCACTTAGTTGAATCAATGTACTTTTTGATGTAAAAAGTTAATGATAACTGATGAGAAGATACCTTCGAAAAAGTGTTGGTATATTTTCCCACACAAAAACAATTTATTTTAATTTAAATGCATCGAAATTCAAATTATGGATAATACATTTTGTGTAATTTCCACATCTTTAATTTCGATTTTGTTTTTTTTTTTTTTTTTTTATTCAAATGTTCTTGAATTTGTTATTGTTTCTTTATGTAAATTCTTTAACTGACATTCATGCTCTCTGATAAGCCTCTAATAATTATCGATAACTACTTTAATTGCCTAAAATGTCTTATGGATAGAATTTTCTTGAGAAACACCACTACTAAACCACGTAAGTTTCTTGCCGCTGAATTTGCAGTTACCGGATTTTATTAATCATGAAATGTGAGAGAGACACAGCTATTACTTTTCAAACGAAAATATGTAGAAACAATACTAGTGTCTTTTTCATATTTCATATAAAAATTTTAATGATCTAGTATTGTCACTTATTTAGGTGAGAAAACAAACATTAAGTATTTGATGATTACTAAAGAATTGAAACTGTAGATTCTCTTAAATCATCTGATCTGTGTATGTATATACCAGTTGATTGGAATTTAATCTGGCTTATATCAAAGAATATTGACTAAATGATCAAAATAAATTGTTTACCAAATAAATAAATAGAAAAATTCAATAGAAGTTAGTTAACAACATACATAAAAAAAAAACGATAAAACTATAAAATATGTGATCTAGAACCATTAAGCGAATCATCTTTAATAAATTGAGTTCATTGATCGTATATTAAATATATCTACGATTAAAAAATAAGAAGAAAAAAAAAGAGAATTTATTTTATAAAACTTTAGTTTTCTTTATTGTAAATTATTACAACGAGTTTTCGTTATATTTCTATAGGCATGTGTTGATCTAACATATTATTTTAAATACACGATGTTCCACATAATTTACAATTTAAACGATGAAAACTAATAATCCAAACCAATTACATATATTACATATATGGATTTGAATTGGATAGATAGTTAGAAATTACATATGAAATGTTCATATTTATATTTATATTATAGCTGATCATATTTTCTAATCTAACAAAAATAACAACCGATCGCAAGCCTCACATCAATTTTAAAAGCCCAAACAACTTATATTATATACATACATATTTATGTTTTAAAATGGGGCCCCCATATAATATTTATATTCGATGTTTTATATAAAATGATCTCGAAATAATAATGATCGTAATGTGCGCGCATTATTACATTATATTATATTTGATATACCTATGATTGCGGTGTATGTTTTCTGTATGTTATATATGTTAAAAGAACATCTGCGTGTATTGCATCACCATTGAATTTACAATGCTAAGGAACATTGCCCAGTATTATTCATCTAATAAACAGCATCTATTGGCATAGGCGCACATTCACAAAAAAAAAAAGAAGAAAAAAACAACAACAACAAAAATATTGAAGAAAAGAAAGAAGAGTAAAATCGTTCAGTTAACATTCTGTTCCGGCATATTTATGCACATTTATCATCGTACTGCCATTCCTATATATCTCCTTTGATAATCACAGTTCGGTCTTTCTTCATGTGAACTTAAACTAATCATAACTAAATGATCCATCCATCATTCCGTTGGTGGACTTGATATATTTTTTTTTTTTTTTACCTATATGGTGTACTTGGGCTATTGCAATTTCATCTTTATTATTATTACAAGTTTTTGCCATTTCTTCGGTATTATTTTCGTTCTTAAATATGTCTATTCTATAAGATGGGCTCTTATTATATAATGGCCATAAGCAAATATAATATACCGTGAATATATCTCAAATACTGGTCTAGTTATACAAATATACATATATATATATAAGTATAAATATTAACTGCTGATGGACTATTAGCTCAACAATAATAAAAGTACAAGTTTTATTATAGATAGAAGTACACAGAATGTGATTTGCGAGAGAACATAATACTGGTATGTTCTAGGTAGCTGATATTATGTATAGTATATATTGTTTAGAGCTAACAAACTAAGAATTAACCATTTCTTATTATGGTCGAGAATAACATGACAGTTTTACATGATTATTCTATGTCATCCCATTCTGTATAATTCCTAGCGCGCGAGTATTTATACATATTCATTTTTTTTTTTAGTGTCATTATTATTGTTTAATATCAACGAATAGCATTTCATTCATTGAAACTGAAATCCTAATAAGATTGGTGTCAAAAGAGTTTAAAATTATCCAGATTATCTAAAAATATATTTCATTCATTTATTTTAGCAACGTTTAATACGGTATTGGATTGTACGATAATTACGTGTAGAAATATAGATATATATATGATCTTTCAACATGTCAAAATATACCAAAATCGATGCGTTCATAACATGGAATTAACTAACGTATATGGTGCAGGTTTTTGGCTTAAGATTTTTAGACATATCATAGGTAATAATAAGCTACATGTAATAAATTCTAATGAGTTTACTCTGGGTCATTGTAATCGTTTTTCAAATATTTTATTATTCCATTCTTGTGATTGAATTTATTATTATTCATTTCTCTAATCAATTTAAAAGACATGATACATAAAACATTTAAAATTGATTTTATTGTCTTTCTATGTAATTAAAAGTTTATGTCTTATCTATTATTAAAATTCTTAAGGCAACATTGGATAGAAAAAGATCAACACTTTTTACATCTCACAAAGAGATTGTTACATTCTGATGGGTTAGAGATGGTTACAAATAATACTTTCATGAATCTATAACTATAATACATACCTTGTATTTACTTTTGAAATATTTATTTTATTTCCTGATTGTGAAGTATGCTTATTTACTATATAATTAAATTATTTTATTGCCAAGTTCATTATGCGCAAATTATAGACAATAACTATTCTGTTTAAATAGATGTGCGGTCCATTTTATTGCCAGCTGAAAGGTTCGCTTTTCTTTTTATAAAAATAAAAGAAATCCTTTTATTTTAATTATTTTACGTGAAATTTAACGTTCACTATTTATATATATGAATTTATCGTGAATTATTCTCAAGTCATAAAATGTTAAAACATAGTCCTATTTGTTTCAAGTGTTTTCTAAATGCTAATAAAAATTAATGATTTTTTGTTAAATTGTTTTTAAATTTATGGTTTATAGTTTTTATGCATCTTGTAAAACATCGTATACGAAAAGAAAAGATAGAGAAATGTTATGCTTTTCTTTCGTTTTCTTTTCTTTTTTTCTTTTAAATAAATGCAGCACGTATATTAAGTATGATTTATTCTTTTTATCTATGAATTATTTTTTCTTTTTTTTTTTTTTATAAACTTAAACTAATCGCTGAGACATGATCAAATCAATGAGACATGAATACGGAGCCAAAACAATTATTTAAAGTAATCATAATTCTAATTTAAACCTTCAACAGTGTATGTCAAATTCATTGATCAGTTTTGAGTGATTTATGGTTAGATTGTACTCTTTAAATATAGAAAATATTTAAATAAGTACAGTTGAAAAACTTCAATTTGCTAGTAATTTTTTCAATTTCAAGCCGGTCTTTTGAAAGAATTTAAATAAAATTATTCTATTTCATCTTCAAAACCGAAGAAAAAAAAACCAAACCAAAAATTAATAAATAAATATGGACAAAACCATTACTCACATATATAGTATATTTATAGTCTTATGTGAAGCACTCATATTACATAAAGCACGCACATAAATTAAATTGAAGTAGCATAAATAATTATACCTAACCATTTAACCATTGTATTAAATAAATCATCATCATGAGGTTGCATTTGATTATTAGGTATAAGGGGATCTTTTGCGCTAATTTAACGCTATTTTTAATGCTAATTGATTTTCGTACTCTATTAAGAAATATTCATGTTAACTACACCGCCTTATTTATATTGAACACCAAACAAAATACAAAAAAACAAAAAAAAAAAACGGAACATTTTTATAAGCTAAATAATTATTAATATTAATCAAACCGAAAAGTTAAATAAAGTTTCTGTTTTTATGATGATTTATTTCATAAATTTTCAAATACAGTTGTTGTTG